>NDXB01010516.1:4290-66869 GCA_002631895.1 Agapornis roseicollis
AAAAAAAAAACAAAAACAAACCCAAAAACCCCAAAAATTAAAAATAACTACACAAGATATCAGAGTAAAATGAATGTTAGTGGCACACCTAGTCATATTCAGTATGTTTAGCAATAACCTGGATGAAGAGGTAAGATGTCAGCACTACTTTCTAGAAAAGCTGTGAATTAATGAATGAACGCTGTGAGTAATTGTTGGGCGTGCTTCTGAAGGACTGAAAAGAGCTAGGTTGCCACACAGCATGTTGTAGCTAGAACATGAAATTAACTTGCAAAGTAATTTAAGTAGAAGGGCCAATTTAAAATTACTTGTATGCATTGTTGGGCACTGAATTACCAGTAACCTCTCAGGAGAAAGATCTACACGTCATACCTGACAGCTTAATAAAGGCATCTACTTAATATGCAGTGGGCCTCCAAAACCCTAATACACTTGGCTATATTTAGAAATGGAATCAGTTAGAAAAATTACCACGTCATTGTATAAATTACCTCGTTGTAAATTAAATATTGAGTTTTGTTTAAGCAAACGGAAGTGCTAGAAAGGTGGGAGAGAGTAGTATGAAGAGGTATTATGGAGACTACGCTGATTCAGTTTAGGAAAGGAAGGACATCCTCTGCTTAAGTTATCTTAAGAAGACAAATGATAGCAGTTTCTAAAATAATGACATACTAAAACCTTGTCCCAAACACAGCATACTTGAAAATATTAAAGACTGGATTTAAAAGGTAAATGTTTCCTATGTTCTGCATCATAATCATGTAGAATTCCCTGTCGCTGGCTGCTGTTGAGACTGATAGTTTGATAAATGTGTGGGTATGGAGGAAAGAAAATGTTACATTGATAAATGTCTCTCTGAGAATGTTGGTCCTCACTTTTCAGAGGTGAAAAAGTGTCAGGGAGGATTCCCTCCCTCCTTCAGCCTGTTGGTTTACAGTGGTTTTTATTTGTTCTTAATAAAGAGATGAGGGATTTTAACTTTCCTCTGAGTCATGCACTATAAGTTGATGCAGGAGATACAGTATAGTTGTCAGTAAGATCCAAACATAATCTAAAGTACAAGTTCTAGATCAAGTGCAGTTTTACTGAGTTAAATAGCTGTAGTCTGTGTATTGCAGATGATCAAATTTGAGGCTCTTAATGTTTCTGTATGGCTGTATATGCATAGTTTTATACCGAGGAGATCAATAGTTTGTATTACACTTACAGTCCTGCCCACAGAATAAATAAAACAGCAGCAACCTAAACCAAATATTTTCATACAGCATGCTTCGAATTTGTGTGCTGGCTTTTCTGATGTGAAGAACAGTATTGCCTTGTGTGCTGGTATGGGGAAGTAGCTAACCCACACAAGTCCACCACATTAATTCAGTTAATGTAGTTCCCTGAAAAATCAGCAAAGGAGCAGTCTACACTAACTCTTGCACATCAGAAGAAAGTAACATTAGTTTTGTGTGCAAAAGCAGAAAAGGACTCTGAAGATTAAGACTTGGAGGACTCCTGTATCATTCATATATATACATA
Organism: Agapornis roseicollis; assembly: GCA_002631895.1. Taxonomy (NCBI): domain Eukaryota; kingdom Metazoa; phylum Chordata; class Aves; order Psittaciformes; family Psittacidae; genus Agapornis; species Agapornis roseicollis. Next base: position 5,815 of record NDXB01010516.1, read on the forward strand.
TATATACATATGTATATATATATATGATCAGCAGTTTTTCAAGTACCTGGTAGACTTCTGTTAATTAGGAGTGTATATACATATAAAATTATTTCCAGGATAAAATGGGGACCAACTGTTATTTTCTGTTCCTGGCTTGAGAAGAGGTCAACAATGGATCCCCTTGCAGTTTTCGTTTACTCCTGCTTTGTCAAGTGGAAGGACTTTGGAGTGGATACTTCATCCCTTTGTCACGAAGTTGAATTAATACTCTCCTCTTTCCATGAAGCAGGACAGTGTTATTGCTCTACTTAGGTGGAGAGGCAGGAACCAAGAGAGTTCCCTAAGACTCTGCAGGCAGCTGGGGCTGATTCTAATTTCAGAGCTCTTGTTGCTTTGTCTGATGGCAGGGGATCTGAGAGATTGAGCTGTGCTGGCAGCAGGGCTGGGTAATGCAGTTGACTTAATAGTACTTTTGCAGTGAATGATGTCCATTTTGTGCTTTCTGCTGTAGAATGGTCACAGTAGCAAGCTGCTGACTATGCCACAGGGTGCAGGTATCAGCCACAGGGTGGGTGTGCATCCAGGTGCATGTGGACACGACTCATGGGCTCCTGAGCTGGCAAAAGGGGTAATGCGCTACTGCTTGGAGCTGCACTGTGCATCTCTTTGGCAGTGCCTGAGCTGATACCTTGTTCGCATATCCTCCAACCGTCCTGGCTGCCCTTACGTTGCAAAATATGAATCTCTGGAATTCTGCAGAAGTGAAATGTGGCCTGTGTGGGAATAGGGGATGAGGAAATACATTCCTACAGGGTGGTTGTCGGGGAAAATATATAGCACTTCTATTTTGTCCTGGCTGTTCTCAAGGCAGCAGAGTGACTGATTCATAGGCTGTCTTCAGCTCAAAATGGCACCTGAGGTGCTTGGGAGCTTCTATTTTTGTTCAAATGCAAAGTCCTAAAGCACAGCTTTACATCTTTTTGAGGGCAGGAATATCAGCCTAAGAGATGTGGGCACTGAAGGGTTTGTCTGATTATAAGAACTAAGGCAAGTTGTTATTACACTGAGAGCACTATTTATTCAGGCTGAACTGATGTCCCTATTTGAAGCAGTCTAAACACCAGTGACATTGCTAGAGTCATATGAATGTTTGGTATGTGAATGGTCACCCATCTATAGCTTGAATATTCTATTTAATGTGTTTTATATTGATTCCATTAATACAGAGCAACATTTGACATTTTCTTAAGTTGGTCATTTCTATGTGAGGCTCTATATGCATTGATGAGAGTTCCGTGGAGTACTGATAGGGTTAACCTTAATTATAATTGTGATAAAGAGAAAACAGCAGGGTCCTGTGCTGTCAGAGGCTGGATACTCCTTATATTTCTCAATACCAGATTGGACCCTGTTAGAATGTAAATTATGCTAATAAAATGCATAGTCTTGTACCAGTTCTAACTTGCATAATCCTTCTGGCATTAGCATCTGTATTTATTTATACTGTGATGATTCTTCTGGAGGCAGAGAAAAAAAAAACAACCATATTTACTTTTTTGCAGCTGTAATACATTGTTTTTTTCAGTAGGTTTTTTTGTTCAGAAGTCTGCATTTTTTCTGATTTATGGCAGAGCTATGGGGTCACTATTTAATGCCCATCAATGGAAGAACATAACCACCATACTGTGCTTTTTTTTTTCCTTCTTTTTGAAATGTCAAACTGAAGAACATAAGCCAGTTTAAGGAATAAAAGCACTGAAGGATCACTGAATATGATATTTGATTATGGGAGCAGTTACTGCTATTTGCAACTCAAAGTTAAGACCGGAATTTTCAGTAAGATTAGGCCATTAACTCACTTGGGGTCCCTGTGACAATTACAGCCTGAACTCCATGCCTGCTTAGCTGTTTTGAAAATGGCCCAAAGAATAGTAGAGGATTGAAAAATAATGGCTACTTCTGTTTTTCATGAGATGTGTGAAAATGCTCTTGCTTTCCATGTCACAGTAAATTGTAATGAGTTCTGCTATAGCTTTTACTGCTAGCTGATAAAAAATATGGTCTGTAGATGGATGCATTTCTCACTTTGTTTCTCAAAACATTTTGCAAATTATTGTAATTCCTGATTGATATTTTGCCTGGTTCCATACAGATTAGGCACCACGAAGTGGAATGTAGTGTGTATGGTTTCAAGTATAGCTCAGTCCTCTTTCACATTTGGCTTTAACGACAAAGTGGAAAAACTGAATCCACTTTCTGCATTCATGAGCATCTGCTCACAGAAATGATCTGATGCTGCTCAGCCACTTGACAATATGGTACAAGGTTCACAATCAAACTGAGGACAGATTATTCATGCAGAAAGTTTAGTTCAAACCTACTGCCGAAACTTGCTCCCATTGAGCTTTTGTCCAGAGAGCTTTAAAGTTTTCAGTGTTTGTCTTTGACAGAGCTTCAGCAGAGCAGGATGTCTTCTCAGGTAACAAAATGCTTCATGTTCCTCATCAGCCTAGCACACAAAGAGCCTGTGCTCACAAAGAAGATGGAAAACAGCAGCCTTTGGAAAGTCCTGCAAAACTGGCAGGGTGGTCACTCTGCACCACTCTTCAGTCAGATAGCCTATTTTTTCTAATAGTGTTTCTTCATCAGCATTTGACTGTTCCATTGTCATACATTTTAAAATTTATTACTGTTGAAAGTTTTGGGTGGTAGTACAAATATTGGGTCCCTGTATCCTCCTTTGCCACGGTGAACACAGCTGCTCCTGCTGCTGTGCAAGGTTGGGAGAATTTCAGAACATTATCTGTGTGGGTAGTGTCTGTGTTTGCTGGCATGCAGGGGGCTCTCAAGAGGACAAGGCTATTTTTAACTCTGTGGTATTACTGTGGGGATGTGCTGCATTAACATGCTTCAGAGTGTGCAAGTCCTGGTACGTGTATGCAATGGTTTCTGAGCAGCCTGTGTGTAAATGCTTTATTTTTCAGTTAGAGTTCCATTTGTTTTGTTTTTAAAAGAACTCTCCACACATTGAGATGTTCCTGGCATGTAGTATCTCTCTGGCAGTGTTTTTGAGTTCGGTTTTGCTTAAGTGCTGACATTGCTAAAAGCTATTTCTCAGATAGACAGGAGTAGCATTGCATGGGAATGTGAAGGTATCTAGATTGTCTCCTAGACTGCAGTGCACTGCCATTATTGCTTTGTGAGTCTGATGCGTTCGCCCTGGTCAAATATTTTATTTCTCTAATGCAAAATAATGTTATGTAAATGGTGATATAGAATTATAAAAGACAGAAGTCTCTCTGTGGTTTATTTTACTTGGTAATAAGCTTAATTTTAACTAGTTTATTAGCATTTCAGTACTGGTGTCACACAATAGGGAGTTGCAGAAATTTCATCAAAAGAATTTAATTATAACCAATTCGTTGTGGCTTCTTTTCAGCAAAGCATTCAGGCATAGGTTTAAATTTGTCTCTGTTCAGCAGCTAACTTAAGTGCATGCTTAAAGCTATGTGATTGACTTAATAATACACTGAAGTCTTGTCAAAGTTGATATGCACCTTTTGTGTCTTTCCCTTAAAGGAAAGGGAAATGCTAATGACAGTGAAAAATCCTGGAAATGGTAAAGATCCATCACATCTTTCACTCCATAGGGATTTTAGTAAAAAATAATGAATGTTTGCTTTGCAGCATTATTGGTTATCTTTTTGTATTTGTTTTGAACAGCTTTCTGTTTATTATCCTGAACTCCAGCACATCACTTTGACCTTTTTTAGGCAGGAGGAGGTGAGGGAGATGGAATTTTTTTTTGCCAGTGTGGCTGAAAAAAGCACACACACCAAAGGAAATCCCAATAGCTTCATTAATTCATTTGTCAAAAGAGGATTTCATTGAAAGTGCACCTCCAAAATGCTATTAAAAGGCTTGTTAAAGGATAGCACAGTATTGATGAAAAGAGTTAAGTGCATGCTCAGAAATAGGTGTTATTTAGGAATGGTAACTGCAGATAAAATGCATTAGGGCTCCCCATTGAGAACTCTTGATCAATGGTTGATCAAGGCCTAATTGATTCCTTGAATAAAGTGTTATCAGGGGGATGGGTGTGGGGAAAGCAAAATCAAAGTTTGCTAAATTAAGCTGCATGCCTAACACAAATACTCTTACTGAAGATCTGATGATGCAGTAGCCTCTCGGATCCTCATGCTGCTCATCTTCCTATTTTAGCCGAGTTCAAAAATGAAGATGAATGTAAGTGTCGCATCCTAGTCAGTATGGATTTTTACTTTTTTTTTTTTTTTCTTTATATTGTGCTGCTGCACAGTTTGGAATGGTGCCTTTTCTCAGGAGAAATACAGTTCTGATCTCTAACCTGGGTGACTGGGAGATCAATTCATCTATGTAGATCTGGGAATTAAACACAGCTGCTGATGCCATTATGCCTGTCTTAAAGCCAGCCAGATGTGTCTCTTATTACATGACATGATTAAATTCATTGGAGTGTCTCCTGATAAATAATAGGCAATGTATCAGCCTACAAAAGAAAGAGATGTATCTGGGCTTCCTTCTTGCTGGTTGTAATCCCTAATTAGAGATTAATTCACAATCTCAGGAGCACGTTAGACTGTATCTTTGTTCTGGGAGCGTTTTTACAATGAGATTATTTGTTTCCCATGCTCCTATCTTAAATTTCTGGTTTTGTAGTAAATGAAATATGTGTAGTGCAGGTCTTCAGTCAGCTTCTCTGAAGGAACACTCTAGAATATACTAATGGTGGTTATTAAATACATGCACAACATGCTTTTTGTCCAGGTGTCTTAGAGCATGTTACAAGTGTTGAGTAAGTAGTTCAGCTCTGCTTTTGCTGAGTGGGAGAAGTGATGCTGAAGGCTAAATCCTGAAGATGCAGTGTCTCTTGGGAAATACTCAGTGCTCCCATATCTGGATGAATGTAAGGACCTTACTATTCCAGATGACAAGTTTTTGCATGACTCTCCTGTGATCAAATGAGAAGTTATTTCAACATCTGAGTGGATCAGGAACTGAATGAATGTTGGTGTTCATTGCTGCTAGAACTCAAGTGAGTGGCACTTCTTTACATACATCTGATCAACACTAGTTTTGGCTGGTGACTGACCCCCAGTTTTGTATGTTTTAACTAACTGCTGGTACACTTTTTATACAATCTTATTTGAAAAACAGAAGAATAGCAGAAAGAGAAAAAATGTTTTAGGAAGTTGATAAGATAAATAAGGCAGCTTTAGACATTCAAATACAAGCAACATCAAATGCAGAGGAATGACTGAGGTAATATATTGAAACAGACACCACATTTTTTATTCATGCTACAAACATTTTTGATGTGTCACAATGTATTTCAGACAACATTAGGAAATGGCAGTAAACTAAATGTTTAACAATTTTTACATATACAAAAAGAGAAGGGAAGATTACTTTTTGTGTTACCAGACTGCAAGCAGGCCAGTAGCATACAGTCCTTGTCTTGGATTTGTTGGATGCAGTTGAAGAATAATGTGGTGGGTACATCACTTTATTAAGTATAATTTGCAGCTGGAGGTCTTTCAACTCCTTCCTTTTACTTAATTCAGCAAGAGTATACACAGAATGATTCCTAGTTGAAATGAGGAGACACAGATCTGTTGATGAGCAGCTCTAAACCATTAGGTTCTCTTAGGGTGGGGTGTGTTGACTTTAAGGCCACAAATGTTGAGGTGCTTTATATTACCCAGACTCCACAGTATGTATGAGGCATCCACTTCATAGCATAGCTTCTCATTGAAAATATTGCTGCACTGCAAAACTGTGTTGTCTTTGAAACTGGTAACTGTGGGTTGAATCCTTGCTGTGAAATTCAGGTGTAGGAAGGAGGTGCAAGTGTTCTAGACACAAATATATTTTGAAATATAGTTCCAAACTTAAAAAAAAAAAACATAATCAATGGTGAATGCCAATCAATGGTAAACTATATCTGCTTCCTGTTTTGCTGTCCATGCTAGTAAACCAGCAACCAGGTATAAATAATAATCTCTAATATAGAATCATAGAATAGTTAGGGTTGGAAAGGACCTTAAGATCATCTAGCTCCAACTCCCCTGCCATAAGCAGGGACACCCCACACTAATTATCTTAGTTATTTGGGATCTTGAACTCTGAATCTTTTTACAAATGAGCACCAAAATCAGTGATTGACTTGACAATAGGAAATTACTAACCTGGAAGAGAAAAGTAGATTTTTTGTAAATGGATATATCTTAACAGGAAGCAGAGAGAGAACTTTATGTTGCAATCTCTGAGTGCTCACCTTTTCTACTTGATGCTTTCAGTGCCTCTGATAATTTGGATGGTGGTGGTGTAACACAATTTTGCTGCAGTGTCCTGCCATTAGCAGTGAATGAGGCATGTACAAAATTTGTTTTAAGCATGGCACAATCTTAATTCACTTTGTTGTACTGCAGTTATTCTCTGTACCCTGTCTATGCTATTAAATTGTGGGGGAAGCATCCTTAAGAACAGAGAAATCTTGTATAGGTCTTCCTTGTTGAAACCCATTCATCTGCTTGCACTCCTCTTCCTGCTACTAATTGTCTTTGATACAATTTCTTAATTAGTTTTTTCTGTGATAATTATTGAATTATTATATGACAATGTATGCTTTGATTTCCTTGTTTGCTCCATTTTGCACTTTACTGCGGTAAGCCAACAATGCTGTCGCTCTGGCAGACGTTTTTGCCATCTGCCCCATACCACTCTGAACCACAGGAAAAGAGAAAAATACGTGTCATCATCTTCAGCTGTGCTGATGTTGCCCCTGTTGACAAAGTCCTAACCTCACCACTTAAGAAACCTTTTCAGAGGTCACCTTGAAGGGGATATTGAAGTGCAAACTGAGCTGAATGCTAAAAATTGGTAAATTATGTAAATGAAGCAAAATTGAAAAGATTAAAAGGATAATTTGAAGATATTTAAAACAACTAAAAAGTCTTTCTCTAGGGAATAATGGATGTGGAAAATCACAAAGCATGTAAAAGAAAAAGACTTTGATTCTAAATCAGATGTATGTTAGATTTATTGCACAAGACATTTAGTTATTCTTATGAAAATTCAGGACCAAAGAAGTTCAAATAAGATTTGAATCAGTCAAAATTAGAGAACATATATTTAAAAGCTATGAAGAGAATCAACATTACTCTCTATACAATACATGCACAAGAAAACATTCTGTAGATTTCTTTCAGGTCCACCTTTTTTTTTTTCAATTAATAGGGAATGCATTGTAGTTGGCAGAAAAGTAGCTTAAAGCATTCAAACAAAGAGAAGCAATGTGGGTTTTTTCAAAGTCGGGTAGCTTGGGGGAAAAAAAATAAATTCTTTTTGGAACTATGAAGAAAGCAGGAGGGGAATGTGTTGCATACCTTGAAGTGTGTTGGGATTTGGACTAGTATTGAAGTAAGTGTCAGTGCAATGCCCTTGCTGCTACTAACACCATTGGTGGCCATTCAGTGGCGAAGTGTGGCTTCCCATAGCTGGATTTTCTCAGTCTGCACCTGGTTCATGCTGACTTTGACACTGATTCATGTACAAATGGCAGGGGCAACTCTTTCATAATGCCTGTTGTTAACACAGGAGAGCAATGAGCAATGGGGATTGCATTACCGATTGTCTATCATAATTTCTCTCTCTTTCAACTCTGTTCATTCTAAGTGTCAGTTTTCATGTAAGAGAGGCACTGAGAGACGATTAGGTAAGACTAGCTCACTGGAATGGCTGGATATCACAATTCTGCCATATCTGGTTTAAGCCTTTTAGGGGTTTGATTGCATGATACCGTATCAGGTGTCAGTACATAATGAATACATAAGTTACCACTTTCTGTATGATAAAATCCATCCTTTGTAAACCCATTCTGACTACTCCCAATGATTTTGTCCTCTATATGTTCGGAAATGGTTTCCAGGATTAGTTGCTCCATCACCTTCCCAGGGATTGAGGTGAGAATGACAGGCCTGTAGTTCCTGGATCTTCCTTATTGCTCGTGTTGAAAACAGGAGTGGTATTTGTTCTTTTCCAGTGTTTGAGATCTTCTCACCATCCTCTGGTGGGACAGAGGGTTTCTCTCTTGGCTTGTATGGTATTGCCATTTTTTGTCCACTGTGCTAGCAGAAAACCAGGCCAAGTGCTGACTCTATATATTCCAGAGCAGACAAAATGTGTACTTACACTCCCATTTCAACTTTTGTTTCCTCCTTCTGGGTACTAATTTTGGATATCTGCTGCAGCTAGTCACCAGTTTTCACAAAAATTATGGAAATGGAGTGTATCTGAATGGTCTGGCAACCATTTAACTTTTTTTTTTTTTTTTTTTTTTTTTATTAAAAAACATATATTTGCAAAAGCTTTCCAATGACAAAATTCCCCCCCCNTTTTCACAAAAATTATGGAAATGGAGTGTATCTGAATGGTCTGGCAACCATTTAACTTTTTTTTTTTTTTTCTTTATATTTATTAAAAAACATATATTTGCAAAAACTTTCCAATGACAAAATGCTCCCACTGGTGCATGCCATAGGTTTGCAGTGATTTAACAGAGAATATTTGAGTTAAAGGTGAATATACAAATTAAAGCTTTCTGTCAGTGATAATTACTGGAATGAGTGCTTTTTGAAGTAGTCTTTCACTGTCATTTATTTGAAATTACTTTTTTTTGAATACTTACTCTGAATTCCTGGAATGTGTTTGATATCAAACTGCTAAGGGGGCAGCAGGGAAAGACTTCATTACACATTGAGCAGGACTTCTTGAAGACTTAATGTTCTTTTTCCACATGCTCATTTATTAGACTTTGTGACTAGGTATGGTGGGGTTTTTGTATTCATCTCATAGGATCAGCTAATGCTATGTAAGGTAAAATGGAGAATGTAGGGTTTTCTTCCACATCTTTGGTGAGGCCATGCAGAGTGTGTAGGAGTCAGATTCTGGTTTCCTTGGGCTTCTCGCTCTGGATCCAGGGGTACCTGCTAGCATGCTCCTTATACACCATGGAACTGTCAGCGTTACTGTATAGTTCTTTGAGGAGATCCAGCTCTGAGATGAAAAACTACTCTCCTGCTTAATCTAGGAATACAAAAGCACTTTTCTAATTTAAAGTCCATTCCAGAAACGTTTTGAGCAATATTCCACTCGAGTAGCTGGCCATTGGAATAGACATGTGTGCTGTGTGCTGTGTGCCTGGAAGAGCTACAGTCTTCCCTGTGAGGCTGAGGTGACACTGTAGAGAGGTTTGTGACACATCCTGGTGTGAATTTTCCTGTTTGTGGTCCCTGCTATGTCCTGTTTAACAAAAAACTGCTAAACAGGTTTAGAGATGGACAAATGAACCCTTTCCACCTTTCTGCAAATCTTTATGAAACTTTTCTGTTGCAAATGAGCAACATGATATTTTAAATCACTGTTTCACTGACTGTGTTTATTTCTAGTCTCAGTAGGATGCCATGCAGAGCTACAGCCTGTAAGTGTCACTCAGTAAGTCCTTATTTATTCCACAGTTTTTATACTTAGAGGTTGTACATCTCATTAATCTCCTGTCCCCCTTTTTTAATAGCGTATAAAATTTGAGGATTCCAATATCATTCTTTCTCTCAATCCATGTGAACCTTTATAGAGGTGAGTTTATTAGAGAAGGGTTAAGCAGTCTGTTCTATAGAGATTTCTGTGAAAATTGGCATGTTTGGGGACTAAACCAAAGCTGATGAGGGTGTAAAATGCACTACTGGAAGCATGTTTCCTCAGACACAGAATTATTTTCTTTCTTCTCAAAGACTCTTTGCCTCATTCAGCTTAACATCATGACTCCACAATTTAAATAGTGTGAATTAAGAGGATCAAGTTTCTGGTCTCTGAAATCTTGTAATACCCTGATTACCCTAACCTTCCAAGAGAAAAGGACATTGAGGTGTCCCCATATCAATTCTGGCTTGCCAATCACTTCACCTTTTATCCTTGAAATAATTATCCAGTGGGAATTTTAGGTTGCACGCAGACAACTTGTGTTCTGATTGAACAGAGTTAAATGAAGTTGGGAAGAATTCGACACTTGTTACAGAGGTTGTTCTTACGCAACTTCTAAGTGCTCTTTTAAGTGGTGGTGGTGGAATCTGATAAAGAAAAAAATTAATGCTAAAGAAAAATGAGATTAACAGACAGTTAACTACATCCTGCATAACAAAAATGAGGTTTCAAGAGAGGGATTTGGATGTCTCTCCCTTGTTGACCCACTTTGAGATTAGAGAGGCTTGAATTTTGACACTTGATGAGAATTAGATCTGCCAGGATCTGAAGTGGGGTGCCCTGAATCCCCTTGCACATCTGCGAGTCACCTCTGAGATAAAGTGACACTGTACAGTGGTGACACGTGGTTCAGAGCTTACCACAGCAACTCCATTTACAAGGGAAGAATTCCTTGGGTAAGAATGAATCTTAACATTTCCCTTTTTGTGTCCTGTAACCACAGTGCTGAGCCTTTCTTATTCTCTTTGGAATATGGTGGTGCATGGATGGTAAAGATGCATTTGTATTAATAAGCATATAGATTTGGATGGCTTCCTTTTGGTTTATCAGGAACTAGCAGCTCACTGGGTCCTCCATTTCAGGCTGAAATAGAAGAATAAATTAAACAAGTCTTTTGTCTGAGCAGATTTTTATGAAAGTGAGTGGGGAATAAAAGATGAATTGCATTTTATAAAGTAGGAAATTAAATTGTTCTTCCACCCTCTCAAAAATCCAGAAAAACTCAGGAAATGTTCCTTGCTTTCTGAATGTACCAAGATCCCTCCCCATGTTTGGGCTGTCTCAGAATTTCAGGAAAGGCTTTAGGATTAGAGAATTGTGGCTGGGTGTGTCTTTTCCTGCATATAAGGCTATTTCTTATAAGAAGTATGTATGGCACCTGAAAGTGAATTGGTTGATTTGCAACAAGATTAAAAACACCTAGACTGATCCTGCAGTGTCTTCCCTTATGGTTCTTCTCAGGGATGAGTTCCTGTTTTGCATCTCCAGTCAGCAACTCTGGGCAGCAGGATTAGGAAGGGGGAAAGCAAAGGTTTTAGGCTGACACTTTTTTCTGAGGGGAGCACAGGCTGCCTCACCTTCCCACATCGTGCCTGTATTGAAGACTGGTGTTGCAGATGAAGGAATGGAGTGAGGGACTGTACTCTTTGACAGGGATTAATATGAAACTGATTGGTCCCCAAGCTGTGAGTAATGTTTATTAGTAAACATTTTGCCAATTGGGGCAGATATGGCCGTTCAGGATTCTCTTGGCAGCATTTGTTCTCTGTTGTCCCTCTATTGTAAGGAATGCAGTCTGACACCACAAGTAATTTAATGCAATTAAAAGCTAGCCCCAGTGAAAGGAGTGATGAGGAAGATTCTTTACTTATTCCTCATTAGTCCTGAGCAGGCTTGCTCATGAATCCTGTAACCTTGGCAGCAAGAGAACCTCCTTTTGCTTTGCTATCTGCAAGGAAATGAATTACACAAGCATAGAAATTCATGAACACTGAATACTGCAATTAATTTTGTTAAAGCCTCTTTATATATTTAGTTTTGGAAGAGGAAGGAAGGCGAAGCTTATCATTAGCTATGAGTCTGAAGCCACAAATCTTGCACAGCTTTCAGTTTAAGATAAAAATGAATCTATAAAGAATCCAAAAGTTCTTTGTTTATTTTATATATTGTAAGAATGAGAAATGATGAAGGCAGTAATATAATGTTAACATCACAATCCCCGCGTTGAATTCATTAACATGGAGAAAACACATTAATAGCTTTTTTTATTGCTAGTCTGAAAACTTTATAATGGCATTTACTGCAATGGAACTGAAATGTGAATGGCAGAACTTTATAAATCTCAGCTCCTATGTGGTAGCTTAAACAGTGTCTGAAAATGTTAATGGGGGCTTTGTTGGTTTTTTGTTTGTTTTGGGTTTTTAAAAAAAAAATGGCTGGACTTTAAACTTTGCCGGTTTTTCCCATTTAATCTTGCTTTTGCACATATTAAGGAGGTAATCATATTGCGAAGAAGCTGCATGTAAAGCTGCATGGATGTATTGAATGTGGAAATTTTCTCTCCTTATGGCCAATACAGGTGCAAGTAAATGTTTCATCAGCACACCCATTAAGTTCCCAGTGGTAAATATAGCCACAAGCATTCAAGAGATGTTTACTTTGCATTTAATTTAGATCTAAAAAAAGACGTAGCAGCTTGCTTTAAAATGCATTACATTCAGTTTATTTAATATTCTCATATATTCTTATTCATTATGTATATAGAAAAAATAAATGAAAAATTTACAGCAGTACCCCCCAGCTCAAAGTGATGAGGGTAGTTGTCCTAAAATAGATACAATCTGGCTTAGCCACCAGCCAGTCATTTCATGAGCTCTGTTGGAGTGAACTTAGAAATAGCCTCACTGAAGTCAGAGCTTCTCCCAGACAGAGCAGTCCCTTTATCTTCTCTCTTTAAGTTGCACCAAACTTTCCTCTTTTTTCATGCTGCTGCATAGTGCTAGCACTGTAGGGAGTTGTGGTTCTTTTTTATCTTTTTTTCTCATTCTTTCTCATGGGCAGTGTCAATCAACTTGCAAATTACAGCATGCTCACATATGATTGCAGTGGAGGTTTCTTTACCAAGTACTTAAAGGCTTTATAGTGTTAACTCTTGCTGTGGCACAGCCTCACTTTGCCTTTAGGTAAGAAAATATTGGACTTCTGCTTGTGCGTCCCCTACCTTTCCATGACGGAAGTGTTTTGCATGAGGAGTTGTGTTTTGTTAGGGAGTTGCACTAAAAACATTTAATATGTGCAATGTATTTTTTATCACATTTATTCAAAATGGCTGGCCAGAAATCATGATTGCTGGATGAGGAAAATGATGGTATGACAAATAAACTACAGTAAATAAAACTTTGTGATCCCTGCTATGTCCTCTGCTTTGAAAGGCACAGAGGCACCCATCTGTCAGCCTGACCCAGCCTCAAGGGAGGTGTGCTGCCTACCTGGGGCAGGCAGAATCAGGGATGTTGTAGAGAGGCTGCTTGGTCTAGTAAGTCCTACTGACTGTTACCCCCTCCTAGTGATCCATGTGGGTGCTAGAGATATAGATAGCAGTAGCACAGGGAACATCAAGAAGGACTACAGAGCCCTGGGAGAGGTAGTTAGGGGCTCTGGAGCTCAGATAGTCTTTTCATCCATTCTCCAGGATAAAGGGGAGGACCTTAAAAAGGCTAGGAGAATTGGCCAGGTTAATAAATGGTTGGAATGGTGGTGCCATCGTCAGACCTTTGAGTATTTAGAATATGAGACTCAATTTGGGAGGCCAGGTCTACTGGAGGCTGGTGAAGCTGGTCTGACAGCAAAGGGGAAGAGTGGGTTTGGTAAGAGGCTTGCCAAGCTGGTCAGGGATGCTTTAAACCAGACGTGTTGTGGGAGAGGTGCATCGTTCCATCCCAACACACCCAGTCAGTTGCCACCACTTATAATAAATGCTCAGAGCAATGTAGCAACATTCCAGCTGCTCTAGCCAACAAGCCGGCTTCATTTGGAGCTTGGCTCAGGTGTCTCTATACAAATGCCCATAGCATGGGGAACAAACAAGAGGAATTAGAGATGTGTGCCCGTCTGTGGGGGTATGATATAATAGGCATCACAGAAACATGGTGGGATGGCTCCTATGACTGGAGTGTTGGAATGGAAGGGTACAGGCTCTTTAGAAAGGACAGGCCCGGCAGGCAGGGAGAGGGAATTGCCCTTTATGTTAGGGATAGGCTCGAGACTATGGAACTCTCTCTGGAGACAAGTGATCAATTAACAGAGAGTTTGTGGGTCAGGGTTAAAGGGAAGACAGCGATGGGAGACATAACTGTGGGGATCTGTTACAGACTGCCTGATCAAGAGGAACCTGTGGATGAAGCACTCTATAGGCAGATAGGAGCAGCCTCATGCTCACAGGCCCTTGTTCTCATGGGGGACTTCAATCACCCTGACATATGTTGGAGGGATGGTATGGCCCAGCACAAGCAATCCAGGAGGTTCCTTGATTGTGTGGAAGACAACTTCCTTCTGCAAGTAATAGAGGAGCCAACAAGGAGAGGTGCCATGTTTGACCTTGTGCTCACCAACAGGGAAGGGCTCATTGGGAATGTGACACTCCAGGGCAGCCTTGGATGAAGCGATCATGAGGTGGTCGAGTTTGAGTTCCTTAGGACACTGAGAAGAGCGTGCAGCAAGCTCACTGCTCTGGACTTCAACAGAGCAAACTTTGGCCTCTTCAGCAACCTACTTAGTAAGGTTCCATGGGATACAATCCTAGAGGGCAGAGGGGGCCAAGACTGCTGGATGATATTCAAGGATCACCCACTACAAGCTCAGGAGTGTTGCATCCCAACTAGAAGGAAGTGCAGCAGGAGGGCCAGGAGATGTCCTTGGATGAAAAAGGAGCTGCTGAAAAACATTCGAAGGAAGAAGGGACCAGGTTNTGATATTCAAGGATCACCCACTACAAGCTCAGGAGTGTTGCATCCCAACTAGAAGGAAGTGCAGCAGGAGGGCCAGGAGACATCCATGGATATGGAGGAAGAATACAGGGATGTTGTCAAAAAGCTAGGGACCAGGTTAGGGAAGCTAAGGCCCAGTTAGAATTAAACTTGGCTAAGGATGCGAAAGTTAACAGAAGGGACTCTTATAGGTACCATTGCAGATAAAAGACAGACTACAGACAACATGGGTCCTCTCTGGAAGCTATCACGAGAACTGGCTACCCCGGATTTGGAGAAGGCTGAGGTTTTTAATGACTTCTCTGCCTCAAGTCTTCACTGGCAAATACTCAGACAACACCACCCAAGTATTGGAAGGCAGACACAGGGACTGTGAGAATGAAGATCTTGGGTCCACTGTAGGAGAGGATCTGGTTCGAGACCATCTTAAAAACTTGAACATGCACAAGTTCATTGGACCTCATGAAATCCGTCTGCAGATACTCCTGGAAATCATGCTAAGGCACATGAAAACCAACGAGGTGCTTGGTGACAGCCAGCATGGCTTCACTCGGGGTAAATCCTGCCTGACCAATTTAGTGGCCTTCTACGATGGGGTTACAGAACTGATGGACAGGGGTACAACAGTTGACGTCATCGACCTGGACTTGTGCAAAGCCTTCAACACTGTCCTACACGACATCCTTGTCTCTAAATTGGAGAGACATCAATTTGATAGATGGGGCACTCGGTGGATAAAGAACTCGCTGGATGGCCACACGCAAAGAGTTGTGGTCAATGGCTCAGTGTCCAGCTGGATACCAGTTGGTGACCCTCAGGGATCTACACCTGGGTTGTAGCAATCCCAGGCACAGCTGCAGGTTGGGCAGAGAAGAGATTCAGAGCAGCCCTGCAGAGAAGGACTTGGGGTATTGGTTGATGAGAACATAAACATGAGCCGGCTTCAGTGTGCGCTCACAGCCCAGAAAGCAACCGTATCCTGGGCTGCATCAAAAGGAGCGTGACCAGCAGGTCCAAGGAGGTGATCCTGCCCCTCTACTCTGCTCTTGTGAGACCTCACCTGGAGCATTGTGTGCAGTTCTGGTGTCCTCAACATAAAAAGGACATGGAGCTGTCGAAACAAGTCCAGAGGAGGGCCATGAGGATGATCAGGGGACTGGAGCATCTCCCATATGAAGACAGGCTGGGAAAGTTGGGGCTCTTCAGCCTGGAGAAGAGAAGGTTTTGTGGAGACCTCCTAGCAGCCTTCCAGTATCTGAAGGGGGCCTACAGGGATGCTGGGGACGGGCTCTTCATTAGGGACTGTAGTGACAGGACAAGGGGTAACGGGATCAAACTTAAACAGGAGAGGTTTAGATTGGATCTAAGGAAGAAATTCTTTCCTGTTAGGGTGGTGAGGCACTGGAATGGGTTGCCCAGGGAAGCTGTGAATGCTCCATCCCAGGTGGTGTTCAAGGCCAGATTGGACAGAGCCTTGTGTGGCATGGTTGAGTGTGAGGTGTCCCTGCTTATGACAGGGGGGTTGGAGCTAACTGATCTTAAGGTCCTTTCCAACCCAAACTATTCTATGATTCTGTAACATTGAAAGAAATATATTCCTGAGTGCCTGATAAGTTGAACTGAAGGGAGATGCCTACAAAGCATGAAGGGCATTTTTTCTTGGTAGGATCAGATATGTATAGGCTTCTGTATATATGATGAGACTCTGAGAAATGTACTTAATGCTGTTTGTTTAAAAACTACTTGGTAAAGTTTGGATTAACTGTCTATTGATTCCTTAAATATCAATCAAAATATAATCATCATCTTTCTCCTGTTTCAGTGTGTCCTCCGCCAGAATCATAGGATTCAGCATGGTGAAGGATTAAATTGATAATATCTGCACTTCTTTGTTGTATTTTGTTTGCTTTGTCATGCTTTGTTTGTTCCCCTTCAGAGGATGAGGTTTTACTGCACTCCATCCTTTCAGTGTCTCTGTAAATAAGGAGAAAACAAAAAACTGGGTTGAGTTTAGCTTGTGTCTTCTTACCCAGATTTTAGAAGATAATTTTAGCAACTCCAAAACCCTTCTTAAATTGCCCATTAAGGGGTAGTGGGGGAAAGAAAAACTATATTTTTTTTCCCCCCTCTCTGGTGTTTTCTTTTCCCCTGACAGAATTGTCTCTTGTGGCAGAAGGGATCAGATTTTATTACCCTCATCCCTTCCTCTCTTGTGTCATCACAAGTCACACTCTATTAGAGTACTAATGTTTCTATCAATAAGTGATGGATTTGCCAATGGTGATTTAAGTTTAAAATTACTTGTGAAAACGTAATGAAGCCTGCAAATCATGAATTAGATTTCAAAGAAATTATCTCCGACAGTTAAAAACTACAGGGCCAAAGTAATTTCGAGGGTGGAATTTTTTACCCTCTATAAATTATGCATCAGGTCAAACCAGAGGAATTACCTTTTAAGGCAAATCACGATTTGTCTCTTGCTGCAGCAGCCTTCTCTTACTGGTGTGTAACAGGGTGAGTAAGGTGCTCCTGCAAAATAAAAATTGTCTCTGCTGCAGCGATTTGTGCTGAGCACCAGTCTGCTTCTGATTATATTTTCCATTGGTTGTTCTTTCCTGTTCGGGTGGTGAGGCACTGGAATGCGTTGCCCAGGGAAGTTGTGAATGCTCCATCCCTGGCAGTATTCAAGGCCAGGTTAGACAAAGCCTTGGGTGGCGTGGTTTAGTGTGAGGTGTCCCTGCCCATGCATGGCAGGGGGGTTGGAACTAGATGATCTTAAGATCCTTTCCAACCCTAGCTATTCTATGATTCTGTGATCCCGCTTCCCAGTCTTCTGCCCTTGTTTACCAGACTGTCTACTACGGACAAAAAAATGATAACCTGAGGCTCTCTCAGCCTTTGCATTTCTAAACAGGGTTATATTTTTATAATGCAAAGTGTTCTTTGCAGGTTTAAACTGTCCCATTTGGCAACCACTTTGCCTGTGTAGGAGCAGATGCCTGATGCTGGTTTGCAGTTTCACAAGGAAGAGAATCCCTTTACTCAAAAGTGCACGTGGGGAATTTGCTGTTGCTTGGAGCATATTCATTTAGTTAATTAGATTTGTGAAAGACAATGAGAAGGTTCCTGTCCTAAATTCAGAATATTTAATGCAATTTGGAAATGCTTGTAAGTCTGTTTAAAATAATCAGAAGAACCATAGCTGTCTTATTGATTCTCTCTTGTCTTTCTTTTCCCTCAAATACAAGGAGATAAGACTAGTCAAAACTGTTTCATTGCATCAAGAAAAAAAGGGAGGGAGGGGAGCAGAGAGTTCTTCTAATGCTTTACTAATTGTGCCTGTAGTCTTTATTTAGATTTGGTGATTTTCTCTGAGCTGCATGTTTCTGAATGCTCTCTGTAGTTAGCATGTTTCTGAATGCTCTCAGCCTCCCATTTGGTGATGGGAGCAACAATTTTTCAGATATACACTAAAAAGCTTTCTAAGAAACAAACAGGAATGAAACGCGTTGTTTAGATGTGTCATAAATAGATAATAGAAATTCTTCTCCTCTCTATTAATTTTGTTTGAATTGACCCTGCAAATGAACCCTTTTTCCATCAGACTTCTGGTGCACCTTCTTCATTATTAACATTTACATTGGTGGTTTCAGAGACTGGGGGGTGTTTAAGTCCTCACATAGTTTTGATGAAGCAGTCATCCACTGAATATCCAGCTTTTGCAGTTTCCAACTATTTTTGCTACATTATTTTTAATTTTTTTCCCTTGTGTCTGCATAAGATTTCTTGGGAGGAAATTCAGCCCTGGCTGATTAATCTTAGCATTTCTGTTGTCCTGTTTATGTTGTAGAAAGAGGTGAGTACAATGGGATTAGTGCTTGAAACTTGTTTCAGGCCTCTCAGTTAAGGATGCCAGGACTCACTCCGTGTATGCTGGGTGTAATTTTTCATCTGCAAAGCTGCTTTATGAAAAACCTCTTTGTGCAAAACCTAAATATCCATTGCTTTTGATTTGCATGGTTTCAGCTCTGTTTCCAAGATTAGATTGTCTGTAGCACTTTTATCTATCAACAAATTATTTATTTACATGATGAGACATTCCCTTTTGCAAACTGGGTACTGTTCTTCATAGCTCACCCCCCAGCTTACAGCACTTGTGTTTCTTGACTGAATGTCTCTTACAACCTTCTCTGTGGATTTGTCTGTAAGTTCAGTTGTTACCACTAATGTGAGGTTATCGAAGAAATTATTATTTCTTTGTATTACTTGGGGAAATCTGTTCACAAGGATGTGACCTTTGCAATTTCAAACCAACCGAAATCCAGTCCTGGGTTCAAGACTTTCTGTAATGCTGTTATGGTCCTCGTTGTTTTAATCATGCAGATCTCTTAGTGGTGCTGATGGGCCTTGTCTCTGTTGACAGCAGAGAGCACTGTCACATTTCTGCTTCAGCTGAAGCATTTTGCACTTGCGTATTTGCATGTCATGTTCACATAGCCAGTTTCTCGAAGCCTTTCATCCTTGAAGTACAGTCTGACTCCTATGGTGTTTATGCCCCAGATTCTGTCCCGCTGATTTCTGAGGTTTTCCTACTGTCAGAGTTGTTGTCACCTTGTTTTTTTGACACAGTTTGAGAGGGTTTTGTTGTAAATATGCTACAGCACTTCCAGTGGCACTGACTGTGTTTCACTCTTGTTACTTATCTTGGGGACTTCCAAATCTTCCAAAATCTGGAGATGCGAACTCTGACTACTGACCTGAGTAGGATTCAGAAAAGCATTTAATTTATTTATGTCCCAGAGCAGCACTAGGTTGGATGGTATCTTCTGAAATGACAGTCAACGTATTTTCTGTGTTAATTAGAAAGGTAAGTGGAGCCACTGGCTTTTCTTTTTGCTGTATTTGTCTTTACACATGTGATGGCAGAAATTTCAGCATTATGTCTAAAGGTTTAGTAGTAGGGGGAAAATGATGCTGTGACTTTCTGTTCTGTTTTAGAAAAGATACCAGAGATGAAAAGATTCTGATAATTTTTTAGTATTGCATTTTTCCAGCAGTCAAACCCAAGAAAGGTAAAAGTTGGCATGGCAAAGACTTACCCAACTGTTGTTGTCAGGCTGTTTTGCATAGTGTCTGGGTTTCAGCTGGGATGGAGTTAACTTTTTTCCTGGGAGCGTTACAGGGATGGAGTTAACTTCTTTCTTGGGAGCGTTACAGTGCTATGTTTGGATTTAGTCTGAGAATGATGTTGATAATGCACCTATGTTTTAGTTGTTGCTAAATAGTGCCTTCCCTAAGTCAAGGACTTAGTTTCCCATGCTCTGCCAGTGAGGAGGGGCACAAGAAGCTGGGAGGGAGCAGAGACAGGACACCTGACCCAAACTAGCCAAAGGGGTATTTCATACCCCAGTGTATAAACCAGGGTCACAGAGGTACAAAGCTGAGAGGATATGGTCAAGCTTGTAGAAAAATGAGATTTAAATATGATCTGATTGGGAAAAAAATATCAGAGGTGTATCATAGAAAGGAAATGGTCTTTAGTAATTATTGGAAGTGCCTTCTTATGCTCAGGTGGAGGCACTGTATGTCCTGTACTGCTTATTTTGTTAGAATTTGAACTAATATAAGTAGTCTAAGTAACTATAGAAGCTCTTAAGTTGTCATATCATCAGCCTATGGAGCTATGCCAGAGCTTTACCAGAGCTGAGTGTCTGCCACCATTCAGCGTATGAAATCATGCAAAAGGACATTGGTGGTGAGGCAGAATGACAAACACAACTCTTTCTTCTTACTAAGTTGGGAGGGAGGGAAGTTGCCTTTTGATTTTTAATACTTTCAAATTTTTAGCATAAGCCGTGAGTCCTCAACATTTTATAACCCTTTTTTTAATAAAAGTCAAAATTCTCAACTATGGCTGCTGGATTTAGTAGCTGGAATATTATACACACCCCCATGCAACTACTGTGTGACTTCTCAAGTACCCCAAAATCTTGGCAATATCAGCAGGAGTACAAGGTTGTTCCTTTGGATTAGGAACTCGTGCAGACTAATCCCAGCCTGCAATTTCTTTAATGCTTCTGGTTTAGTTTGAGGTTTTAGGTTTGGGGATTGGGGGTTTTATTTTTTGGGGGGGAGGGGGGAGGCGTTTGCTACCTACAGGTTTTTCAAAAAGCGTTTTCTAGACTCTTTGCTATTTAATACTTAGGTTCTGCAGTTTGTCCTCCTGCCCAGATCAGGTATTTTGAATTCCCCAGAAAAAATGAAGACAAAGTATTACAGGAAAATGATCAATGGTGAATAATGAATAAACAGCAGAGCAGGTCTCAGATTTCCAGTCTCACTAAAAATGCCTCTTCCAGCATCCATAAACTCCTCACAGCCTTTCAGTACCTCAAAAAAATCTGCATAAGGCACAAACCCCCTGCACTTTGCACTTTCGTGTGTATGCGTTTTATTTTCACTACAGCAACACCTGGGGACCTGCACTGTTTGTTTTAGGCCAATAGGATCATGTAAAGTAAATTGTGATTCCAGCTCCAGACATCTTTGAATCCTATAGGAGATTATTGATATTGATCCACGTCTATCTATATTAAGTTTTGAAAGAAGTATGAAAGCATGTCACAGTCACAGCTAAGTGAGTGTGAGCTTTTACTGTGTTTTGGGTTGAGAACGGCAGGTCGTGTCACTGCAGCTACTCATGGTGCAATGTTTCTGAAATGGTTACAGTTTAGATGATGGAAGTTTTTCAAATAAAAGTTAATGGGATTCTGAATAGGAGGTCTGCACACAGTGCCCTTCTTTATAAGAAAGGTGCTGCAAAACCATAGCACTGGTAGTGACTTACTGCAACAAACAGCACAGAATCTATGGCTGAAATTGGCCTTTGCTGCTACGTTCAACACAGCCTGTGAACCCCTACTGGCTGTGTAGATTGAGATTCAAGGATGCTCTGACTTTATGAGTATTAATTTGGTATAGACTGGTGATACCTCACCCTGCCAAGCCAGTGCTGTGATATCTCAGGGAAGTATTTGGGAGGACAGATAAGGGACAGGGGCAGTGTTAATACTAACAAAATTAAAGGAACCAAAAGGACTCAACTGCTTGGACTAACAAAATAATGTGCTGCTGACTACTAGAAGTTATATTGAAGGTATTTTTTGCTGTTTATCTAGGAGTCCTGACTTGCCTGTACCAAGGCTGCTAAGGCAGCACAGCTTAGAGCTGCTCACCTGTGACTACTTAGGCTCAGCCTTTCCTGTACAGCCACAGTACTGGGTGATGTCTGTGTGCAGGCTCTCATACCACACCATGAGAAGCCAGGTAAAAGCAGCTTCTAAGATGAACACCATGAATGTGCTGCAGGACTTGTCCTGGGTTCAGCAGTAGCAGTAATTTTTCTCCTTCTTAGTAGCTGATGCAGCTGTGTTTTGAGTTTCAGCCTGGGAACAGTGCTGATAACACCGATGTTTTTAGTTACTGCTCAAATGTTTAGACTTCCTGAGCCTCATGCTCTGTCAGGAAAGAGGGAAAGCCAGGAGGAAGCAGGGACAGGACATCTGACCCGAACTGACCAAATAGGTATTCCATACCACAGCATGTCATGCGCAGGATGTAATTGAGAGCTACCTGGACGGGCTGAGGCACTGCAGGGTTGGACAAGGTATACCTGTCAGTGCTCAGTCGGGAGGGGTGGGGCAAGTTATCCGTTGGTGGTTGGTGAGATGCTGTATTCTCTTTCCTTGTTATTTCCTTTATCATTATTATTATTGGTGGTAGAAGTAGTGATTTGCGTTACATCTTAGTTACTAAACTGTTCTTATCTCAACATGTGGGAGTTGCATTCTTTTGATTCTCCTCCTCATCCCTCTGGGAACAGGGGAAGGTCAAGAAAGGGGGACAGGGGGTATGTGAGAGAAAAACTGCATGGCTAACTTGTTGACAGGGATTAAACCACGACAAGGGCAAATGAGCCTGTGTATGGATGGTGACTGTGGAGCAGCTAGCCTCAGTAACTTGGAAGACACATTTCCCAGAGGAACACCTGCTCTGTCTCACAGTCAGCGGTAGCACACTGAGTACTTGAACCAGCACTTCTGTATGTTGACATGGGCTGAGAGATGTGGGTTTGGCAGAGAGGGAGCTCATACAGAGAACTTGGGCTGTGATCTAGGAGAATTTGTGCTCCAAAATCACCAGTGCCAGTTTAAAAGGAGCAGTGCCTGTGCCTCCAAGATTGGGTGTGCAAAATAGAGTGATATGTTTTATGTCAGCTTTTCTTTCAGGATGGATTTGAAGTAAAGTTCAAGGTGCAGGGCATAGGTGATGAATAGGTCATGATAGGTGTCATGAATAATAAAGTTACTATCCTTGGAAAACCTTGTAGTCTTCTGGAAAGATTTGTAGATTTTAAGACCAGATGAAATGGTTAAGGTCATCTTTGGTCCATAGCATTTCAGTCAGTATTCTTGTCATCAGACTAATGACGTCTGAGTTATAACTTCTAAAAATCCTTGAGCCTTGGTTTAAATACATTATTGACCACACATCATTCCTCATTATTTATTCCAAGGATTGTTTTTCTTTCACAGTTCAAATTATGCCTTGTTTCAATCTTGTATTTGTCTAGCTTAAACTCTGAATAGCCCTAGGGAGCGCTTAAATGGTCCTAGATCTGTAACGGACTAGGAGCTTTAAGGGTCAAGAGGGAGCAGCAGCAGGTTGCACAGGAGGGCACGTGAGAAGGGCTGTGCATCCTGGAAGTCATCCAGGATGCATCCTGTGCATCCAGGGAGGTGCTCTAGATCTCTGCCATAATGGTGATGGGCACTCATCTCAGTTAAAACCAGTGTTTCTACAGTGAAAGCTCCTGAGATGTCTGACACTTTCACCCAGAGTGTTGAGGATCTGTCTTCTCAATGCAGTGGGTGACTAATTCACCTCCCTTGCTGCGGTGATCACAATATTGCGGAGTTTGGGATTCAACTGAGTATGCTGAATATAAGTATTAAGACTAAGGTTTTAGATTTTAGAAGAGGAAACTTCAGCTTCTCAGAGCTCAACTGGGAGGGATTCCATGGAGGCTTCCATGTAGGATAAAGGAGCTAGCAAGTGTGGGAGTTTTTAAAGAATGCTCTCCAGGAAGCACAAAAGCAGTTCATACCCTTTAAAGGTGAAGGATATAGGGGAACAAGAGATCCCATGGCTTAACTGAGCTTTTCAGTCTGCTCAAAACCAAAACAGAAGCATACAAAAATGATGGAAAAGCAGGCAGATACCCTTTGAGAACCGCAGGGGCATTGCCATGGTGTGCAGAGATGCAGTTAGAAAAACAAAACCTCAGCTCGAATCAAAATTGTCCAGAGACATCAAAAACCACAAGAAAGGGTTTTTCAGGTACATAAACAACAAGCAAAAATAGAAAGAAAATATGGGCCTGCTGTTAAGCAAGAGAGGTGAGTTAGTCATCCACAACACTGAAAAGACAGATCCTCAACACTTTCTTTACCTTTGTCTTTACCAGCACTGTTGAATCCTAGGCTTTAGGAACAAAAATACAAAATCTTATGGGGAGACCTTATCACCATGTTCCGGTATTTAAGGGTGACTACAAAGAACATGGAGACTTTCTTTTTACAATGACTCACATGGAAAAGATGAGGGACAATAGGTGCAAGTTACTCTATCCATGGAAATTCCAGTTGGACACTAGAGGAGACTTCTTCCCAGTGAGAACCAGCCAGTGGTGGTTTCCCCAACATTGGACGCTTTTAAGATTTGGCTGAAGAGAGTGCTGGGTCATCTTGCCTAGACTGTGCTTTTGCCAGGAAAGGTAGGACTAGATGGTTCTTAAGGTCCCTTCCAACCTGGTATTCTGTGATTCTATCCATTAACTGTTGTTTTCTGGTAGATTAAAGTGCTGTCTGCTGTTGGAAATTGCATCTCCATGTAGGTACCTGAAGACAGCAATTAGGCTGCTTTCTAACCTTGTCATTTTATTTAGTTTATCCAGTGGTGTTAGTCATGTGAAATAAAGCATGATTCTCAGTGATTGGCTTTTTCTTGTAGGCCTTCTCTAAAATCTTTTCATGTTTTCAGTAGATTTCTGAAAACATGGATATAAGTTCTCATTATAGAGATAATGATACAACTCAGCCTTTATAAAGATTATGTTGAATATACCTATGACTCTTTTCTCTCTAAGTTGGAAGAGTTGCCCTTGGAGACTTTCCATCCCCACTTCTTCAGTCCTTACACAGATCTTCTGGTTTCCATAATATGATTTCCAGTCTTGTAGTGTGACCTCTTGTCTTTGTTCTTAAATGTCTGTTCTGATATTTGGCTGTATAAACCCCAAGGCTCTGTAATCAAGCAGGCCAAATGAGATTAGCAGATTATTTCATGCACAGCAAGTTTGGTGTGTTATCTATGAAATTTCATTAGCAATGATTTTTATACTTCCTTTGCTAGCAAGTAGAAAAATACCAAATAACTGTGGGTCAAGAACTCACTAAAAACCCCACTAAATGAATCCTCTATTTTTAATAATGTTCCATGCTCGTAAATTTTACTTTTTCAAATACATTCAGTGTGGCTGCCCTGACATTTCTTTCTCTTGCACCACATAAACCTAGAACCTGATGGCTAATTTGAGCTCTCCAGAGATGTCAAAAGCAGTAGGCTTACATAGGTGGAGAGACCTAGATGAATGCCACATGCTGAAAAGAGTTTAAGACCACTGGTATTATTTCATACTGGAGAATCCAAGGGGAATGAGAGAGAGAAGATTCCAGTTTTAAGAAGAGACTTGGGTTCAATGCATCTCTTTGGCAAAAAGCCGATCTCTCAATTAGGAAAGAGGGGCTCATTTTGAATACATAGAAGTGCAAGCAATAAATACAAAGCAAGTCAGAGGCAGCTGAACAGCATCCTCAGAGGTGTTCTTGAGATCATTGGCCTATGTGGCATATTTAACTTTTCATTTTGTTTTCTGCTCCTCTCCAAGGGATAACTCACCCTTCTGATAGAGATTGTTTCTGCTTCATCACTGGTGATTGCTTAGTCTGACTGGATTACTTCCAGGACCTTTATGCGATTTCTAGAAGGGGCATTCCATATGGCAGAAACAACTTCTAGAAGGCTTCTGTCCTGAGTGAAGTCAGTTGCATGAAAGCAGAGTAGGTGTAAACTATGAAAAAAATAAATAATAAGAAAGCACAGTGGGTTTGTTACTGACAGAAGGCTTTTAAGACTTGAGATTTTATGGAAGAGAGAGCAAGGGGATGTTTTAGCATAGAAGGTTGGTAACAGGATACAGCTCATACTTTATGCTTGTACTGACTACAAGGGGCAGGTTAAGCTATAGTTGATTGACAATAAGCTTCAGATGATTTGCACATTTTTAAAGGCAATTTGAGACACTAGCTACTGTAGTATGTAGCATGTTTGAACCAAACTACTGTAGCTTAATCCCAGAGGCAGAACAGAGGTGTTCGGAGATTAAAACTGGTTAGAAGTGATTGCCATCTGAAGAAGAGGGTGGTTTGACCAGCAGTTATTTCATTGAGTCTCTATAGTTCTCTATATACTCTTAGATGTGACCTTGTTCAGTTCTTGTGAGGGAGGCAGGCTGAGAGACACCAATTTTGCAAGTTTTCTTCCTTTTTTCCAAATGGTGGCTCCTTTGGATTTGACATGGATCTCTGACATGACATGGGTGTCCCATTTCACTGGGGAATCTGCTCTAGTCCAGCTACATGTGCTATGTGATCTTCAAATACTTACTAGCATACTGGGTTTTGTGGGGTTGGGTGAGTGTGACTCAAGTCATAATCTCTGTTGTGTGCCTTGGTGCTGACATGAGCAGTATGTGCATTTTTTATGCTGGCTTTTGTTGACTTTTCCAGTTGCAGCTCTGAGTATCCATTTCCCTTTATTCAGGATCACCTGGTTGTTGAGAAACTGAGGCTCCTTGGTGTCTCCTGACTCCACTATCAGGAGTGGATGGCCACTGATACCCAGATACACAGGCTGTGTGTCACCATTTGCATGATGGTGCAGTTACAAAAGAAGTTGGCATGTGCCCTGGGTGGTTTGAAACACTGCATCTGCCACAGAGTGGTGGTGCTGATGCTGTCTTCCACTGCTCACCCCATGGGGTCTGGGAGGAAAGACAAACCTCTTGCCAATTTGCAGCTGGGTTTGGCACCTGGCATGTGTATGTATCATGTCCTGGGATATACGATGGCTCCTTAAGTAGCAGCAGTTTGAGGTGAACCTTTCTTCAAGATTTTTGGTTTCTCCTTTTATCCAACTTGGCTGCCATTTAGCAGAATGTCTGCTGTTCATCTGGTAAATGCCACTTTTCATGTAAAATGCTTAGCATCCCAGCATATATAATTCTGTTCTATATGGAAATATCGTAGTCCTCCAGCACCTTACTTAGTTGAAGGTACTGTCATTTATCTCTGTTTAACACCTGGGGAAACAACCATGTTTCCTTTTCCATTCAACCAGTGTGACTTCCACTGAGAAATGTGGCATTTTTTTTTTCCTGGCTTCATTAGGAATAGAGGGAGTGTTGGAAACTTGCATTTTGTGCTGTGTAAGTGTGACTGGCAGTTTGTTTACTTGCTTGTTTTCTGTTATTATGGAAAGCAATCTCCATGTAGTTTATTCATTTGCAATGACTTGAGTCCCAAATCATTTCATTCACAGTAAAATCTGTTTTCAATGAAGTGCAGTGAAGAGCTGCAATTGTTTGTTTCATTAAAACAAGGGAGGCATTTAGTAGCAGTAATTCACTTAAGTTGCTTTTGTTTTCTACTAGCATTCCAAGGCATTTTATTCCAAGACAATATCTCCACTGGAATGCTTACCTGAGGATTAAAACCAGTAATCCCGGTTGCTGAAGGTCAAAACTCCCAGGGTGTCAGAGTTGTTGTTTTGCAGAGGGAATCATCTATGAGCTTGAATGAATGTACCGTAATAAAAACGTGGTTTCAAGTCACTGGAGACACCATGTGACAAATCCAAGTTGCTAGAAATGTGAGCAACTACACTGATGTTAGTGGAGCCGGGCAGATGAGGAGATGGCATTTAGCAAAATGTGTAATTCTTGTAAGCACACATCTATGTGATTGGAAAAAATGAACATATTTTAAAGGTAGAAAATATAGGTATGGAGATGATCCCTTGTCTGGTGTTCAGCCAGGAGGATATTGAGATTCTTTTCCATTTTATTCAAAATAAAGCCAGGTAACTTTTCCAGTGGTCTTACTGAGTTTCTGTGAAGTAGCTGAAGTTCTTCCAAAGCCCTTAGTTTCATCCCTCAATCTACAACTTGTGCTGTCCTCTCTCTGGGGGTGTGTTCTGCACTTCTCCCACTTTCACGCTGAGCAGAGACCACCCCACAGTAGGTATAAAGCTTGTTGTAGTGAGCCTGACTTCATCTTCTGGTCTGCTCCCTCCAAGGACAATGGTAGTTATCCTCACAGCATTATTTATTTAAAATGAGTTAATTTCAGATAAAGCATATCTTAAGAAAAAGAAAGCAAGCTGAGTGTGAAATCTCACTTTCCCCTAAGAATTAACATTCCATGGATCTAGGAAGACACAGCTTCTTCAATTTGTTTCCACAGAATTACTCTTTCCAGGCAAGCTTCTCCATGCAGTAAGAGATTTTAACCCTTCAGTGGACTGTTTTGGTTTGGGTTTTAATGGGTCTTTTAGTTACAAAACTGTGGCTTATCAGTAGACATTTGTTCCCCTTGTTCTAAGAAATCAGGAAAATTTCTTCCCCTGAGAACATGATTTAACCAGCCTCCTCTGCTTGCTTTGCTGCTTACCCTCGTTGTTAGTAGTTGCCGGTGGACCCGACAATGACAACTCCGTGTTCAGCAGAGCAGCTCTGCCACCAAGAGGTATCTATGCCAATGCCTGTGAGCGGCCATGGGGAGTTTGTGTCCCTCTCCCATAGCCCCCAGCAAGGTTCAGGTGCCATCAGAGGCATGATCTAGTTGGGGTTTAATTGTTTTGATTTTTGCAGAAATGTATTCTTACAGCAGTGGAAAAATTCTGTGTTTTGGCTTATATTTTCCTACCAAAGTCATGAATTTAAGAGGAAATGAACTTAAGTTACTTGGATAAATGGATTTTCAGGTAGCCCACACTTACGTGGTTTATGGGACTCATTCATCTTCTCATACCACAATGGGAGCATAGGGTATGTTTTGCCTTAGCTATCCCTTCTCCCCCTGATATTTTAGTGGTGCTTTCTCCTGTTTGAAAGCTCTCATTCACCTTTAAACTAACTAAATGAGTATTGTAAATAATTGAAGCAAAGGTTAATCCCATGGGATGGCTGCAGCAAATAGATTAGTGGGCAGATTGCCAAGTCCTGCATCTCTGTAAGTAAACTGCTGGCTTCCCCTTTCCCAGATCACAGCATCTGCAGAGGAGTCTGTGTGCAATGTCACTGTTCCACCTAATAAATAATCACACAATGGTCATTAGCTCCTACACAGGAAACAGCTTGTCTCACTGCTTTGATTTACCTCTGCACATCCTCAAGTGTTTGTGACAGCTAATTGGATCTCAGGCTCTATTGACATGTGCATCCCTAGGTGGTGGTGGTGGGGGGGGGGGGGTGTGCTTTTTTTTTGTCTGAAATAGTAGAGGNGCCTGGTTTTTATAGCCCTCATTCTGTGAGCATGGGGGGGGGGGGGGGGGGGGGGGGTTGTGCTTTTTTTTTGGTCTGAATAGATAGAGATAGCAGGTTGTTAGCATTTGAAGCACAAATGGAACCCACCTTTCATGTCTATTGGCAAAAAAAGGCTCAACAGCAAGTATCATAGTAATTAGCATCCTTCCCAATTTGCTTATCTTAGGTTATACTGATGGTTGTTGAGGACAAATGAAACTGATTATCCTTTTGTTGGTTGGTTGGTTTTTTTTTGTTTAAATAATGGGGAAGAAGGCAAAGAGGCTGAATATAGGTACCCTGGGAATATCCTAAACCCAAGCATGGGGTTTGAAAGAACAAGTATTTTCCTTTTCTGCTGGCTTGGATTCAGTGTACATGAGAATTCAATATATATGTATAGTTCAGACAAGTCTTTACACCCTGGTAAAAGTGTGGTCCTGTAGCCACTAGAGATCAAGGCAAAATTACTGTTTACTGGGACATGCAAGGAACAAATAACTATTACAGGACCCGGTTGGGGAAGGATTATTTGAGTAAATTGGAGAGATGGCACAGGAAGGAGGTGATGGCTCTGAGGAATAGTTTGTGAGATTTGTGGGACACAACACTAATGTATGAAGACAGAGGAGCATTGCTGAGAGCAGCAGTTGGTGGGATACATACCTGGAGACAGGGGGTAGAAGCTTTCTTGTGTCAGTCATCTCTGGGGTAAGAATATGAAAAAAACCTTCCACAAAGGGAGTTTTGTACTGGAAATAAAATGGTGGTGTTAGGTCATGATGGCATCCAACTTTGCTGGTGTCACTGCTATTGAGGACGTTGGTATATTTTTTTCCCTAACCAGTTTAATAATCTGAAGAGGGATGTGTTTATATGTAAATAAAAGGTTTCTTCTACGGAGTCAGCATAAGAGGTATCCTGAATGTTATATAAATAATAAGGTCTGTCATAAAACACAGGCACTTCAGTGTTCACTCACCTGAAATTCCTCCAAAATGCTGGTAAGGCTTTTGACTAAACATCCAGGTAATTAATTTGCAGTGTCAGCCTTTTGTGTATATAATTGATTTGATTTGCCAACCTAATTTTAATGAGCCCTTTCCCCACGTTTGCTGCAGCATTCCTTTGAAATAAGAAGCAGCAAGCCAAGAATTCATGTTTAAAGTTTTTATTCCTAGGTTCACTAAAAAAACAAGACTTGTTTTTAAAGAGGTCTAGGACTACCTCATTGAGAAGTGCCCATGCATAGGGTGCCATACAAGACAGAGGGCTGGATGTACACATGCTCTTGAATAAGCAGTCAGTTGTGCTATTGACTTCATTCTGTATGCAAGCACTGAATTTGCATAGCTGCATCTTAACATTTTTAGCCCATATCTCTGAACTGGTTATGACGTACTTTATTTAAACAAGCTTGGGGACTTGATGCACAAGTTATTCAGTTGTTGCTGTGCATAAGAACAGATGAAATGGCATTGGCTTCTCTGGCTACAGGAAAGAGCATTTTCCCCTTATTCCAGCAATGATCAGAGGCTAAACATTCACTTTATATGTAGCAATGATAAAATGCCTGTTTCTCCCTCGGACTTTAAGAGAATCATTTGGGCAAAATGAGGTGCAGTTTGCTCTTGCATAAAAATTTTGTAGTTGCAGAGCTTATTGACTTGTCATACTTGTGATCTCTTGTTTAAAACAAAGCAGCATTAAAGCTGCTGTTGGGATTCATTAGTATTTTGAGAGTATGAACAGTACTGGAACGTTTCAGCATCTCTTTCCTTGCAGCCTCAGCTGTCTGCCACATCAGGTGCCTTGACGCCTCCTTTTGAGCAGAAACAGGTGCTTGTAGACTGAAGACTGATTGAAAGTGCAATTAATTGTGTACACAAACCATGGACCCAGGAAAAACTGATCTGGAAGTTCTTTGACTTTCTGATTAGCCTTTTCTAGGTTCTTCTCAGAGAGTATGGTCGGAAACACTTCTTCTTACTGCTTCATCAATTGTCTGCTCCAGGCCAATGCAAGATGTGCTTGTCCTTCCTTCTTCTTCCTCATGAGCCTTAGTTTTACCCCCTCATTGCCAGGAATGTTACTGACCCTTTCATGTTAGTAACTCCATTTCTTGTCTCAGATTCTGTACAGGGCTTCATGTCCCAGATTGGGGTTTGTATTCAGATAACTAACCCTATTAATTATTAATTTTATTAATTATTATTTTATTATTATTATTATTAATTTTATGGCATGAGTGGAGTCAAATCATTCCCATTTTACAGATAGAGAACTGAAACTCAAGAGGAACTATGTAGGAAGCCTGTGGCACAGCTGAAAGGTCTCACCTCAGCTAAGTCAAACCATCATGTTCCAGAAATGTTCATTCTTCTTCCAGCTCTCAGACGATTTCCTACAATCTTCTGCTCCTGGAGTCTCCAGGAACTTTTTCCTCTGAAGTTCAGTGCACCTCTCTTGGTATCAAACACTGCTAGAGCCAATAAGCATTTCAACTAACTTACTGAAGTTTGGAAGATCTGTAAAATGTTTGACTCCTGACATAGGCTTTTGCAGTCAAACTAGGAAAAAAAGAACTCACTAAGCAAGTGTTTTGCTGTGTTTAAAGAAGTAATCATAAAAAAATGTGAAGTCCTGGAGTTGTTTCACGTTTGGGGAGGAAGTGAGGAAGAGGGAATCCCACAGACCTGAGCAAAGTGTCCTGGCAATGCTTGTTTACACTGATGACACTGAGAAGAAATGATCATATTGTCTCTTAAGTGGCAAACATCAGCAAAACTTACACGATTTCTCTTACTATAATCTTTTAAGATTTCTATCTATAGGCAGATGGCATAAGGAAGATTTCTGCTATGAGGAGAGCATGTACTCTCTCAGCTTCTTATAGACAGGCTTGGGGACATCTCATTTAAAACAAGCCTTACCTGTTGGTACAATCAATCTCATCTCTTAGCAGGCAAGAGGGCTTCCGCAAATGACCTTATAGATTAGGCACTTTCTGTTTACATTCGATTTCCTACTCCCTGCTATTTGTAGAGAATGATTGTCAAGGCTTTAAATTAAAAGTTTTGCCCAGTGGGAAACTCTTGGATATTTTGTCATTTCATTAAAGCCTCTCCTGTTCTGGTGAAGAAGCAGAGAGGCAGGGGAAACAGTCACCAGAAAGGTCAGGAATATTTACTTACCTATATTGAAACTCTGCTGAGAGGCTTTGTCCAGTTTAGGGTGCTGGTGGGGTGGAATTTTTGTTCATGATATGGTAGGAAAGCATTGAGGCTTGAAATTAAAAGTCTCCATTTACCTGCATGTAAGAAAGCTGGGGATGCTGCTGGCATCTCCTGGCCTTTGCCTAAAGGTTACATAATCATAGAATAGTTTGGTTTGGAAAGGACCTGAAGATCATCCAGTTCCAACCCTCCTGCCATGGGCAGGGACACCTCACACTAAACCATGGCACCCAAGGCTCTGTCCAATCTGGCCTTGAACACCGCCAGGGACGGAACATTCACAACTTCCCAGGTCAACCCATTCCAGTGCCTCACCACCCTTACAGTAAAGAACTTCTTCCTTATATCCAGTCTAAACTTCCTCTGTTTAAACTTCCTCATTACCCCTTGTCCTGTCACTACAGTCCCCAGTGAAGAGTCCCTCTCCAGCATCCTTATAGGCCCCTTTCAGATACTGGAAGGCTGCTAGGAGGTCTCCAATCAGCCTTCTCTTCCCCAGGCTGAACAGCCCCAACTTTCTCAGCCTGTCTTTATACAGGAGGTGCTTCAGTCTTGACATCATCTACCTGGACTCATGCAAAGTGTTCAACACTGTCCCACACAACATCCTTGTCTCTAAATTGGAGAGACATCAATTTGATAGATGGACCACTCGGGGGATAAAGAACTGGTTGAATGGCTGCACGCAGGGTTGTGGTCAATGGCTGCTCTGAATCTCTTTATTTGCCCAACCTGTAGCTGTGCCTGGGATTGCTCTGACCCAGGTGTAGGACCTTGCACTTGGCATGGTTAAACTTCATGAGGTTGGCATCAGCCCAACTCACAAGCATGTCAGGGTCCCTCTGGATGGCATTCCTTCCCTCCAGTGTATCCACCCAACCACACAGCTTGGTATCATCAGCAAACTCACTGAGGGTGCACTCAATCCCACTGTCCATGTCAGCGACAAAGATGTGGAACAAGACCAGTCCCAACACTGATCCCTGAGGGACACCACTCGTCACTGGCCTCCAGCTGACACTGAGCCATTGACCACAACTCTTCGTGTGCAGCCATCCAGCGAGTTCTTTATCCACCGAGTGCTCCACCTATCAAATTGATGTCTCTCCAATTTAGAGACAAGGATGTTGTGTGGGACAGCGTTGAACACTTTATGTGAGAATCTAAGTGATGTTTGAAACTGTCAGCAACCTGAAAAAGAGTTATTGAGGCTTTCCTGATGAAGAATCTTCTTTTGGCCTTTCTTCCAGAGAGGATTGCAACAATACTGGCTTCCCTCTCAGTGTTCTGGAACAGTGGAAGGACTTGTCTCTTCAGTATTGGTATCGGTGCAATTCAATGAATGTCTTGTGTCATATTAGCTATAAATACTGGTAATACACATTCTGCACAGGTACAACTTTCTTGTTTGCCCAAGAACTTTTGCTCCAGAGCACTTCTTCCTCCTCCTCAGCAGCAGAATTGCAGAATTTGGCTTCTCAGGGAACAGCGCTTGTCTTTTGTTTCATGCCTTAACAGTAAGTAGATAAGCTCCAAAACCTGTCATTTAGAGGTGTGAGATCTATCAAATCATCCCCAGGAAATGAGAAGGCTACTACAGTCTCCCATCTGTAATACAGACATGAAGATAATTCTGAGCCTCACTAGGTTTTTGCAGTGCATATTGTTTATGTAGTGCTTTCAGGATATCCGTGTCTGTGCTAAGCAGAGGGTTTGTTGTTGCTGCTGTTACACATTTTTTATCTCAGCTTCAATTATGCCTAAATTGTCTTATTCAAGGAGGCAAGGTGGAGTCTGACAGCTCATGGTCCTCTTGAAGGATGGTGGCTTCTGTAGCTGAGCTTGACAGCCAGACAGACACAATTCTGCTTGAAGGGTCTAGACTTCCTAAACAATGAGGGGACAAAGCTGACAGAAAAACAAATTTTACATGTAAATTACTATAGCATAAATAGCTGTCTTGAGGGAATACAGATTAAGAAGGAACCAGGTTTTAATTTGGCCTAGATTTATTTGCAGACTTCAGCAAGATTTTTTACTTTTTATTTTTTTTTAAGGAGTGTTTTGTCACAGCTGTAGTTTAGATGAGGCTCGGATCTCTGCCCATTCTCACTGCACAGCTGCTTCCAGCCTTCCCGCCACTTTTCATGACCCCTCGTGGTAGTTTCCCTCCAGTCCTGGTGCATCTCTTGTAGCTTTCTGTTCAGTAGTTCAAACACTGAGCTTTCTTCATTGCCTGAAACTCTCTGTACATGCCTTGTCTTAGAGTAGTATATGTTTTTAGAAAGACTTTTTAATATGATAATGAGAGGTTTAAGAGCCAAATTAGTGCCTTCTGGAAGTCAGTGAGAAAGTGTGCTCATTGCAGTGGAACAGGATTTCATCTTAGATAAAGTGTTAGTGATCTGCATGCCCTACTCTTAAGAAATGGTTCTTTTCCACTTGTGAATTGTAAACAGATTACCACACTAAGCAACAGGACACATTTAACTTATGTTAATAGAAACACCACTGAAATCTGATGGTGTTGATAACCATGAGCAAGCCTCCAATGTGTCTGAAGTCAGAAGTCATAAGAATGGACATGGATGAGGTGCCAGCTTGAAGCTTACACCTCTCTCATCTGTTGACTAATGAATCCCAAGGAGGAAAGGAATTTTCCTCTGCTTCACTTTCAGATTGATAAAAGGTTCTTAACTGCCTAACCTTTCAGAAACTCTTTCTTCTAAGGAAATCTCTGGTATTCGGCATGACTTAAAATAGGCATCTTATTTAGAATAATGGTTTGCCTGCTGAGAGTTTTTATTATGCTTCATTGTGCTCCTTCACTAGACAGAGTTGTGCTTTGTGAAAGGCCTGGCTTGTGTATGGGTGAACACAGCAGATTCAAATTACAGAATATTTAATATAGTTGCTGTGGTTTAACCCCAGCTGGTTAATAAGTACTACAGAGCTGCTTGCTCGCTGCCTGCAGCCCTGGTGGGACAGGGAGGAGAATCAGAAAAATAGGTAAAACTCATGAATTGAGATAAAACCAGTTTAATAATTGAAATAAAATAATAATAGCAGTAGTTGTTATTATTATTAATAATAATTATTATTATTTTAATTATAATGAAGAGAAAGGGAGAGGAATAAAACCCAAGGAAAAAAAAAAAACAAATTATGCACAATATCTTACAACCTGCTGACCAATGCCCAGCCTGATCCAAGCAGTGATCTGTGGCTTATGGGCAACTCCCCAGTTTATATACTGGGCATGATGTGCTGTGATATAGAATACCCCTTTGGCTAGTTTGGGTCAGCTGTCCTGTCTGTGCTCCCTCAGGGCTTTTTGTAGCCCTCCTCACTGTCACAGCATGAGAGACTGAAAAGTCCTTAATCAGGGTAGGCACTACTTAGCAACAACTAAACATTGGTGTTATCAGCATTGTTCTCAGACTAAAGCCAAAACACAGCATTGTGCCAGCTACTAGGAAGAAAATTAACTCCATCCCAGCCAAAATCAGGATAGTGGTACTTACAGTCTGTTTTGTGATAGACACTTTGCCTGGCTAAGGACTGGTCGCACAGGGACAAACAAGAGGAGCTGACAGATGGGTGAATGCTGGGTGGGATCATTTGTCAAGAGCTGTGATGAGTCACTGTGGTGCAGCATTTAATTTTCAGCAAGATCATTTTCTGGAAAACTCAAAAGGCAGAAGAGCCGGCTGGGGGTGTTTTGTGAGTTTTCATTTAAATCAAATACACAATTAGAATAAAGGCATATTGAAAAGTTTCTAAAAACGTTTTGAGGAAGAAGCAAAATTGAATTTAGGAGGAAGCAGAATGACCTGGAGGAGCATTTGCTAGCTATGCTCCACAAACATATGCACCTTACTTACCCATCTCTGGTCAAAGCCAGTAGGAAGCATATGTCTAGAGCTTCCAACGTTACTTCAATTAGGGAGAAAATATCCATCTTACAACCTTGTACACAGGTTATTTGAAGTACAGGTCAATGTGCCTTTAATGGGATTGTTTGTAGACAACTCGCAGCATGAATAAGAGAAGTGGTCTTGCTTAGTATTATCTGTGCTTTTAGAAGTCTAAGGCTACTTCTGCAACAAGACTGATTAATTCTTGCAAGATAACACATCGGTAAAAAAAGGCCTTATGTAATTGACTAAAAACAGGGAAGACAAACAGAAGGGGACTTCACGCTGGTACCACAGCTGCAGACACAAGTGACAGGAGACCGAAGACTGACGCTGCTTCCCCTTTCTCCTGGTGACAAAGGGCTGCAGACTCAGCTGTGCTGTACAAGGTTATTTCTAGGTGGTGAAGATCTTTCTGTTTCTAGTGTAAGCAAACAGGAGTGTGAATGCTTTAAGGAGTAACTCTGTGAAAAAGAGGTTTTAAATCAGCTTCTATTCAGAGAATAGCACTCTTTGGTGCATTTACAGCACACCTGGTTAGAAGATCAGTTAGAAACTTTAGTAAAGGAGAATTATGTAAAATCCTACATTTACAATCACTCAAATAAATATAAAGCTCTGTGTGTGTGTATGAAGAAAACTGTGTGAGATTTCCAGATACCTTCCCATGTCAGTGGACATGAAACAAAAAAGAAATCTGGAGATAGATTTTCACAGCAAGTGTATGTTTCTTTCAAGGTTGCAGCCTGTGTAGAGATGAGAGAGAGAAGGAAATGAGACACACACATGGTGTGAGATTCTAAGAAACTTGTATGCTCTTCCAAGCACAATTCAAACAGGCACTTTACTTTTTAAAATAACAAATAAAAATGGTTCATACAGTGTGCATGGCTTGATGTTGAGGGGCTTGATGTTGAAGCTTTTTGAAATGGCAGTGAAAGAACTGGGCACATATGGCCTGTTTTCTTGAGCTTCTGAAATATGGAAATCTGTTGCCAGTTGTGTTCCCAGTATAAAGGTGTTGCACTCTTTGTGCATGGAAGAGTGATTCATCTCATGAGGGAGAGAGGACTTACTTTCAGTTTTGCCTCAGCAAGTTGCTTGGTAGTTTGTCTGTGTAAAAAGAAGAGCAGGAATGCTTGGTGAGGCAGTCTCTTGGAACCATGTTAAAGCACATGTGGACTAACAGAACTGTTCCAGATCTTGAAGTACTTTATAAATGTTGATTGCAAGTTATTGAATATATTATTGTTGTTGTTACTCTCAAACGGGACGTGAAAATTTAATTTATAAGGGCAGCCTGTGAGCCTTGGTAAAAGAGGTTATCACCCTGAGCCACTGCATTGGTTTGCAAAGCAAAATTTGAGTGAGGAAATGCAAACTTTGCTTTTTGCATCCTTTTGGTAGCATGGCATTTGCCCCTCAGATAAGCATCACTGTTTCATTTGACCTTCTCCCTTGTTCCAGATTAGTGGTGATATGAACTGTAGGCTGATGCATAATTCTCTCACTTGGCAGATCTTCTCAAGTGTGATAAATTAATATTCCAAATAAACTTTTCTCTTTTGTCTTCAAGGCAACAAATCTACCTGATAGATTTCTGTCCCCACCTGCCCTCAGCTAGGCTGTTTCTCTTTGCTGTCCCTTTCCAACTAAGAATTAGGTTTTCAGCCATTAATTTACCTCTCTACCTCTGTAGGACACCAACTAAATTTCAAAGTCTCTCTCAGACTAGCAACACAACTGTGCCCTTCCATCCTAATTGATGGCTCTGCTCCAGACCACAGTAGCTCTAGCTGAGACCAAAGAGAGCTGAAGGAAAATGACAAACCAAAACCCAGTTCATTCTGATTCTTAAATGAATGCCAAGAATCCCACGCACATATAAGTTTATCATTATTGCCTGTAATTTTCACAACTAATTTAACAGTTAATGATAGCTTTCAGCTTTGGTTTCCTCTTCTGATTAATGTACCAGTGACTATGTATAATCTCTATGTAAAGTCAAAAGCCACTTACATGTTAATTACAGTCGGAGCACAGCACCTACTGTTCAAGGTAGTCATCCACAATAAAGTGCTTGCATGATAGTTAAGGTGCTGAGATTAAGTTGTACATCTTTCTGGTACTGTCTCAAAGTTATTAGTGGATCAGCTTGATAGTGGTTAACTTCTGTGAAGGAAACACACTGGAAAGACCAAGAAGACCAAGCACAACCTTCTGCACATACAGCAGAGATTTCTTGGACATGATGAACTTTTGAGGTCATAGTTTTTTCTGGAGTCATATTGTTGAGTAACGTTACATCTACCCCATAATAACTGTGACGTAGTGGGTTGAAAATTCCACTTTCATACTGTGGAAGATGCTTTGCATCCCCTTTTTTTTTTTTTTTTCCAGGAGCAAAAAAAACCCAGTTCTGACTCAATAAAACAGCAAGAAAATCCAAATGTGGGGTAGAAGCAGAATCCTTCTGTTAACTCAGAATTAGCATTGATTACTTCATTTTAGATCTCCCCCTTAGCTGGCACAACTGGTGTCAGAGGGGCAATCACTAAAGAATTTGACATGTCTGTCTGTTTTCCAGTGTGAAAGACAATATGTGTTAACTTAGCCAGTCCCCATGAAGCAAGTTGTGAATTTAATTTGGGTGTTTTTTTAACTGTTACAGCAGAAGGATCTCAGCGTGGCACTGTATTTTGCAGTCAGATTTCTAGCAGATCAATGGGAAGAAAATGGGACAGGTCTGCTCACCCTTCTTGACATACCTTTGATATTAAACAGACGATTAAGCATCGGGGGGGGAGGGTGGTGGAAACATAGGGGTGTATTTGAGCAGGACTATTCAGTGCTTTTCATTTGCAACAGAAAAATCAGGTTAAACCGTGAATATCCATTTATTATTTACTTTCTTTTTTGTATTGGCTTGATTCTGTAAAAATGTGTATGTATGGTTAGACTGAAAGACAGACACTTGCAGTCATGTTGGATACTACCTGGTGGTGACCAGTGGATCCAACAATAGCAGAGACTCAACAAGAAAGCCGTCTTCAACCATCTCCAATTGCAGAAGCCTCTAAAGAGAACTTTGTACTTTCATTAAATCAACAAAAATTAATTAAGAGAGATATAAACAATCCTGTTTGTACTGAATGTTGGCTGTGTCATTGCCTGATGCTAACTCTGTCCATCCTGCTGTGAAAACTGGGGTACACTGGCTGATATAATGAACACAATTCCGAGCATCAGTACAATGTTGATGCTGATCTCCCAGGAAGCATATGGAAGATGCTGAGATGTACCTGGTCAAAATTAAAGATATTAAGCTAAAAGGAAATGCGGTGGGTAGGTGAATATCTTCGTAGGCCTCATTTGCGAGAAAAAAAAATAATTGTGATTAAACACAATCCAGTCTCTCTGTAGTACTTTGGTGGTCAAATGAGAAGGGAAAAGATGTTCTGGAGGTCTGTAATGGAAAACATGAACATTAACTCAGAACAGAAACTCTTCATGTTCTTTACAAAATGCATATACTTGCAATGGATACCAGCTCTACTGGAGAAAAACTTTAGGAAATGTCAGTTAACTTTTGATTCACTTCATTGTAGGAATGTTGTCCAATATCTCCCCACTCTGCGCATGTTTGATTCTGAAATGTGGTACTTGGCAAATGTTGAGTTTTGTGTCTTTTGTTGTTGGTTGTAGATTGACAAGTATGCTCAGCGGGATCTGAAGAAAGGGCTTCATTTGTATGGGACAGATGGAAATATTGGCCTAACTAATGCATGGAGCATCATTCAAACAGATGTAAGTGAGCTTTTTGGGTTTTGGGGGGTTTTTTTTCCCCTCTCTTCTTCTTTACCCCCTGTGTTCTGTAACAGCATATTCTGGATGTGAACATGATCGAACCTCCAGACCCCAAGCCAATCTCTTCCTCCTACCCAGGTGGCACATTAGCAACTAAACTCTGCTTTTTGTAACAAAAGCTAATTTTTATTTATTTTTTTCTTCGGCCATGGTAGCTTATTTCTTTTAAAAAATTTGATTGTGTTGAAGCCTAAATATCATATAGTTCTGTGCTGTATGGATGGTGGAGGAGATGGCCAGAAAGGAAACAAAGCAGTACCTTCTCTTTAAAGTCAAAGCGACAACTTATGTTGGAATGAAAAGTGTCATAACAAAGAACCACTTCAACCAGTTTTCATCTTCCATCACAGATGGGAGGGAATGCTTTTTGCTATGTTACAATCACTGATGTATCCTTCTGATCCTCTGACGGTACTCTGCCAGTGTTTGTCTCATAAGGGCTGGTGAACACTGTTTCTGGCTTCCTGCTCTTGTCCTTGTCTGGCTTGCTGAGGAAACACCATCACTGACAGTTCAGGTTTATTAGCTCTGTCCTTTTCATATTCAGTTCAATCAGTTCTCTTGGGGGTGATCTTTCTGGTTTGATTTCCTCTGCTTCATGAATGAAGAAAAGTACTTCAAGTTCTGCTTTAGGAAGAAGCACTCATACTGCCTTGGCATCACTCAAAATATCTTGCATAGCTCTTTCAGAGGTACTAGTGTGGTGCAGACAGGAAGGGCTTTAGACTTACCTCTGTTGTCTTAAATCAGCCAAAAATGAGTGTTCCAAGTGCATCCAAGGCTATGCAGACCATTCAAGAAGATGGATGGGCTACCTACCGCATTCTGATAAACCTGCTAATTTACCCTTTACTTTCTCTATTGCCATTTGGGCTGAAATCCTGAACATCTTTCAGTCTGGTGGTGTCAAGATTCACATATACTCACCTATATGATACAAGGTAACAGGAGCAGTAGGCTGCTAAGAAAAGGTCTGAGAAATTAACAATTGAGGGTCACTAACAGAACAAAAGAACTGGTTGGCCAAACTCCCTCTGTGCATCTTTGAGGCCATGGGAGCTGTCTGAATTGAATGTAGTAGGTTGACAGCAACAGTACTGTGTGTGAAAGGCAAACAGCAGGTCCAGCAAACAAGATAGTAAGTTTTCCAGTCCTAAATCCTAAGAACTGCATGTGGAAGGTCCTTTTCATTACCTTTAAAAGCCCTAAGCATCTAGTATTTCTCTTCCAATACTATGATCAAATATACAAAGCTATCAGTTACTGACAAGAGAAGTGCATTTTGTGGTGCTAGCCCAAGAGTAAGCCATGTGAAATACAGATAAATTTTTAATAATGTTGCTTATATCAAACAGTGTTATAAGTTTTACTCTGTTCCACTAACTTAACTCTGCTTAGTAAAAATGTAGTAAAACTTACTAATATTAAATGTTTGTAGTAAATATTAATCTGGTTTGAGCTATACTGCAAGAACTGTTAAAAACCTACAGCAAAGGTGGGGGGAAAAATGCTATTTGGAGGACTTACAGAATATAACCCCCATACTTCTGCTCCCCTTTCTGTAAAATAGGGGTAACAATATGTAGTACATGTAGTTCACCTAGGCACATTTTTTTCAAGATGTTTCCAAGTTGGATTGGATTCCAAAAAAATGTAGAATAATAATGAGAATTGTGGAAATTTTCATTGTGGTGAGAAATTGTAAGAGCTTCCTATAGCCATGAAGAGTAGCAATGTGATTGCCATCCTTAAAAAGGGAGCAGGAAGGGGGAAGAGTTTAGAAAGAAAAAGGCTCTGTAATTGATCCAACAAGCCTAAACCTCAGTATCCAGACATCTGCTGGTAGGATGCCATTGTACAGCAGGATGGTGAACTCTTTTTCTCTGAAGTTAAAACAGGGTTGTTTGGGGTTTTTTGTCTAAAAGAAATGGTCTTATTCAGTGACAAGCTGGGTTAGAGACAGCCCTCTATGGTCTGTTCTCTCTGTAGTGCCACAGATCAGGCTCGATTGTCTTAATGATGCCTTTGTCCTTGAAACTTGTGACAGTTTAGAGTGTCTTATAAGTTTCAGATTAAAGGAATGTTAGCTAGGTCTTAGAACCTCAAAAGATAATAGGAAAGAGCCATCTTGCAAGCCATGTACAGTCATGTTACACCACTCTCTTTTCTAACATGGCAACCATGAAAATTACCAAGCACTGTCTTGACAGTACCAGAATGTTAAAGTCTCTGTGCTCCCTGTGCTGGGCACTGAGAAGAAAAGCAAAGAGTTCACACAGATCCGTTTTTACTGCTCTGTATAACTGGTTTTAATATGAATCTTTCAAAACTATTTAGGAATAGACTCTTGCAGTGGTGCAGTGAAGGCAATCCCAGCATGCTTAATTATGTAAAACACTTTGCAGTTGAATAGCACTATGTAAATGACAAGAATTATTTGTTGTGTTCAGTAATGATCATTATCCCTTACATTCCTAATCAGTAGAGTGCAATCACTGGTAGGAGGATTAGAGCAATGCAGAGGACTTTCTGAAAGGCAAGTCACAGCCCAGGCTCGCTAATTGCATTCTGGCTCCTAAGAGACAGCTCTCAACACCAACACCACCCCCCACACACATTAGAGCTGACCATGTTGCATATAGGACAGTGTCTCAGCACCATCACTGACTTTTCTAATGAGCCAGTAGACATCAGTCACTGGTTGAGCAATGAGCCATGTCTATATATGAGTGGAAAACAACAGCCTTGGAAAAAAGCATGACATGTAAAAAACATGACAGTAACAGAAATCATGAGTCCTTTTTCCTTGACCTCTCCACATTCACATTCCTCTCTTTGCAAAAGTATTTCTCAGAGTTTGAGCAGAAGGATGGCACCATGGTTAAAGAGGGATCTTGCATAGTTCTTAATTTCTTCTACTATTAGCTTAGGTATAGACCATACCCACCCTGTGTGACTATGTATGACAACTTTTTCTTGAGGGGAGGAGGAGGAGGGGGAAGTTTTTCCAGAAACACAACCACATTTAGGTGGCATTTGATTTCTGTGAGACTGGTCTATCACAAAGCAGAGGGGAGCTTTGACTGGGAATGTGGATACCCAATGTGCACACAGTGACTTTCGAGTGGTGATTACTGTATTTCTTCAAGGGTGAAAGGCCTGAGCACCTCTCCTGGGGGGCTTTCTTCTCTGAGAAATGGTTTTCCTCTTTTTAACAGAAGCATGCAATTCCTACAAGGGAAAAACAGGGTCCATCAGGCCTGTCCTTAAGGAAGAAGACACAGGTTTGGGCCAGGACTGATCTGTTCATGTTACTACTAAAGGAGTTGGTTTGAGCTGCATACATGCAATGCATGTTAGAGGCAAGCACTAGACTAATTTTGCAGTCGGATTAAGTCTCTAGGTTAGGGAGCTGCTTCACATTAGAACATTTTATTGATTTCTTTTAATACCTTCAGCTAACCAAACTGACAGCCCTTCTCCTCAACAGCATTTCAAACCTTAAAAGG
Organism: Agapornis roseicollis; assembly: GCA_002631895.1. Taxonomy (NCBI): domain Eukaryota; kingdom Metazoa; phylum Chordata; class Aves; order Psittaciformes; family Psittacidae; genus Agapornis; species Agapornis roseicollis. The sequence goes on from NDXB01010516.1 coordinate 49,594, forward strand.
ATCAGAAACACAAGCAGGTGACTGTGCATCGTGACTGAAGACTACGAAAGCTTGCAAAGTGATTTTAAACATGACTAAAATTCCAATAGACTAGGATGTAGGTTACCCTGAACTGTATGACACTCCCTAGCAGCCAGGACTGGTGGAAGGTACAGGTGAAGATTGTTCGGAAATGAGAAACAGGCATTAATATTTAAAATGTTGCTTCAGCCCCATCTCTTTGTGATCAATATTTGAACACTTCTCATTTTAACTAACCAGGCAGTAATTCAAGAGGCATGCAGAAAACACGTTAGCTTCACTAAAGTGAGCAAATTCAGCTCACTTTTACTGCTGTGTAATGCCTTTCATGTCTATTTAGACCATGGTAACTGAAAAGAAAATTTGACCCATGTCCTCTACCCCAGCCATTGATTCTGTTAGATCAAACAGGATAGATCAAACAGGATTCTGTTAGATCAGACAGGATAGATCAAACAGGATTCAGGATTACTACTGAAGTAATCCAAACCACGAAGTAAAAACATGATTTTGGAATAAAACTGTTTTATTCATCACTTTTCACAGTGATGGAGGAAAAAGGAATATAAAAGGCACCCTCCCCCTGTCCCTAGTTCTCTGTCACATTCACAAAACTGGCAAACCAGGACTTGCTATAACCTGTCTGCAACAAGGATTGGGTGTCTGTTTATTTTCATGAACTTTATCCCAGCCTGGCTGATTCTGAAGGAATTTGGCAATGAAAATAAGGCCTGCTAAGCCTTCAGTACTGGGATTGCCTGTAAAATACAGAGAAGAATCCAACTCCTTAACATTTCCATTGCACCAAGATAGAAATTTTGAGTTGAACATTAATTACAAGCCCTAGATACCCCATGCTAGAGCAGCAATTACTTGTTAACACAAAAATCAAGCTATTTACAAGCAGCGTTGTGTTCCATAAAAACAGCACAGAGATTTCAGTGCTGTTCAGTGCTGCTTGGCTGGGAAAAACTTTCCTCAGCAGCACAACCTTTGACTGCATTGTTGAGTTGAGCAGACCCTGCATGTCCTGAGCTCTTGGGAACCAACAAGCGGCTTCAGAACACCACAGGAAATCAATAAGGAAGCCACATATGTCTCTCTAACAAAGGAGTCAAAAAATGTATTTGCCATCTTGGGAGACAGAGCCTCCCACATGAAACATGTGAAACTAACAGCAGCATATTGTCAATATTCCTGGAAATGTTCAGCAGCAGGAGCTTAGATATTTGCAGGCATTTGCCAAGCTTTTGCTTGTCTGAGCAACTCCACCAAATACCGTACAAGTGTCCCTGGAACTACTGCCTGATTGTCACCTTATGCCATACATCATATGGCAGGCACAACTGCACCTAATCACACATGCTCTTTCACAGCAGAAGGCATAGAATCAAGAGACCTCAGGTGTTCAAGTCAAGGTGTCTTGAAGTTACAGCTATTCAAGGCAGTAGCTGACATTTTCCAACAGATTGTTCCTTTTTAAATTGGTCAGAGTCCCCCAGAATAAGCACTGTTAGTTTGTAGTTGTTTCTATGAGAACGTAAATGTATTGTGCCCTGTTGAAACTAGGAACAGGAACAGCTAGGCAATCTCATCTAATTTTATCACTTAACTAGCAAATGGAACAAAACAGGAGTGTAAATATAGCCAAAAATGAATGTGGCTGTAGCAAGCATCAAGTCTGCAGTTGCTTTGTGACAGTCAGGCAGTTTAACTTTCTGGCATTGGCAGAACACCAACCTTCAGGGAAGGATATGAAGTAACTGGCTACAACAAAGTGCTGGTGACAGAAATTATCCTTCATGTGAGCTGAATTTTCTCCATCCTCCAAGTGCAGGACTGTTTCCACCTATCCTTACTTAGAAACCTTGTTCTCAAACAGAACTTTGCTCTCGAATCTAAGAGGACTCTCAAAAATCCTTTTGTTTTGCTTTGTCCTCAGTATTTTCCTTTTCTTCTAATAGCCCCTCATCTCCCTCAATAATTTGGCTATGTATTGTTCAGCTTCATGCACAAAGAATAGATCGATCACTTGTCATATGGTCCAAAGTCACTCCCACCCTCTCTTCTCTGCTTGGGCATCCATAATGAAGTCTCTGAATTTACTGAGCTTATCTGTGGCTTTGGCTTCTAGGTGGACCCTTTTGCTGAATCTCTACTGCTGAGCCTTTCAGACCCACTGCTGCTTGTTTCCTTATTTTTGCTTCTTTGTCCTGCTGCCATGGGTCAGTGCCTTGCTCCCCAGTGGACTTGGTCTTCATTGAGCTACTCCCTCACATGTGCCCTCTCTGGTCTCTGTGGTGTTAGAATACACTCTTCTATATTTGTCACCTCCTTTCTTTTAGGATCTGCTGCTTAATTCCATCACTCATTCATCCTTTGTCTTCCAAATACATGACATCTCTCCCAGTCACAGTTCTAGGCATTATTTCTTCCAGTCCCAAGACTACTGATCCTCATGCTACTCCACTGGTTTTCACCCTTGATTTTTTCTTAGCCCTTTTTCCCAATGCTGGGACTGCCTTGTCTGCCAGCAGTAGCAGACAAGTATCAATATTCAGTCCTCTGCTCTTGTACAATATACAGGGCAGACGATGTGTGTCCAACTGCACCTTGCCTTTGCAGCTGTACCCCTCCTATTTCCACCTTCTGGTTTACCAGCAAGTTTTCTTCTTTGGGGTCCCAGCCATAGATCGTGGCCTAGCCACCTTCTGCTTCACAGGCTTCATAGGAATAGCTGTCCTCAGCCTGTCAGTGAGCCCTTAACTACAAAACCTGTACTTCATCTCCTTAGTCTGTCAGACTTTGACACCCTCAGCCAAGCAATGGGGAGAAGGGATCTGGTCCCGATTTATGCAAACTTGTGTCACTTGTTTTTGGCCAGAACATCACTCAAATGTCTCAGTCCTTACTGCTGCACTCTTTGCATCACAGATGAGCCACATTTCCAAGGCTTGCTATTTACAAGTTGTCACTTCTCACTGTCTATCAAAGAGCTGCCTCCTGACTCTAATGATGACAGCCTGCAAGACCTTCATGTTAGATTTCCAGATAAACCAGCCTTCCTCAAATACATGCCATGTGTTCCATGCTGCTCCTATCCACTTGTGGGACCTGTTACGCATGAAGCTCCTGTCTTGTGTGCAATAACGTAGAGGGGAAAAGAAAGTCACAAACTATTTTTACTTTTAAGTTGGTTTGCAGAAGATGAAGCCTGTGAACTCACAAATCAAACGGTTGCAAGCTAAGGATTGATTCCTGCCGTGGACCAAGTTAGAATTCTGAGCAGAATCTTGGGGGACAGATGTTAGCCTGGGAAAGATTTCTAACTTTTGCTTGGCAGAAGAAAATCAGTGAGTGCTGTGAGCACTGCAACATCTCTATCGCAGACTTGTGCAAGTGCTTGAAGCATCCTTTGATGCGTGTGACAACGTGTGACACCTCTGCCCTCTGTTGGTCAGAACACTCAAAACACCTACTCCTCTGTGCCCAGAGACTCTGCAACTGTTTTATACATATTTATATACAGATATGTAGGAAAAAATCTCCCTCTGGACAGTGTAGACATCAGGAGCTGAATTAAGTCCCTGGTCCTGGTGATGCAGATATCTGCATGATTACAAGTCTATCAGAAACAAGAGGAACAGTCTCTATAGGAATGCAAAAAATACTGTACAGGCTTATATAAAACCATATTTAAAATTACTTGGCAAGCCATTTTGAGGCTAAGTAGGTGGCTGGTATAGCCTTGAAAAAGTGTGAAGTACCACCAATAGAGAGCAGTTCTGCACCCCAGTGTTGTCTTCTTTTACTCAATTTGTGGTAAAGTGTCTGAATACCCACAAATTCATACTTTGGAGTTAGCACAGGAGTGACAGATGGTGTATATATCTATATGGTAACGAGTCTTAGCTTATTTTGTATCACAGGAATATACCAGTTCCCTGAGAGAGAAGATGATTGCAGAGCCATTCCCCAGATCTTGCATCCTCCTACCAAAGTCAAACAAACCTTCTGATTTAGCACTAACACAGTCATTGCATACTGTCATCATGTGCAGACACTTAAAGCAGACACTTAAAGCACCACTGTTTAGCAGCATCAGATGGTGGCATTAAGAAACTGCACCAAAAAGAGGAGGAAATGCATTTTCTACTGAGTGAGTCTCTCCAAGGTGATCAGTAATTAACAGTTTAGAGAATTTGCCTTGTTAACTTCAATCATGATTTCAGAAGTGTGTGCCATAGAGATCCCAGTATCTTCATCTCCTGAGTGCTCTATCTGTATCTTAAATAATTTTTTTGCTGCCAACAAGCTGCAAAGCATCATTAAAATCCTGCTCAGCCACATCAAGCCACCCTTAACCTCTGTATTTGGTTATCCCATTCCAGCTCCTGCAGTGTCCTGCCATTGCAAATAGGCACCTTTGCTTCTTGTATCAATGTTAGCTATATGCAAGACCATATATTTGAACACAATAAAAGAGTGGGGGAAAAGGGTCTATTTGGGTAAAGCTGAGGAAATAAATACTTTATTTCTATAAAATTTCAAGCCTCTGCTGCAATCAAAATACACTGAACATCCAACTCCAGATCATATTTACAGTATCGTCTCGGGTTTTGTTTTTCCAGTTCAGATGCTGTGGAGTCTCCAACTACACTGACTGGTTTGAAGTGTACAACACAACCCGGGTGCCGGATTCCTGCTGCTTAGAATTCAGTGAAAACTGTGGGCTCCACTCCCCAGGGACCTGGTGGAAAGCGGTGAGTAACTCTCCAGCAGCAGCTCAGCAGGTAATGGGCAGGCACCTGGGCATTTGCAGGGCTAAACAGATGGTAAGGTATGATGTCCCCTTCGATCATCAGGCTTATGTTGAGCTGTGGCTTTTGACCTCCAACAAAACTGCTAATTTAATTATTTTCACAGGCTTTCCTTTCAGTAGGCTCTAAGCTGTTGTTTCACATCACAGACTTGTACCTTCCAACACTGATCACAAACACAGTCTAGCAGATCTAGCTGGTAAATTACAGGATTGTCCTTTTTAATGCCCCATCTACTGGAATCAGGCAGAGATAAAGGCAAATGGCTCATCTACACATGCAGAGCACAAGCCCTGGAGCTGCAGCCACAGCTTATCATGGCCCAGGCAGTAGGGAGGCAAGAGGACTCTGTGACCCCACAGTGCTCTGCTCCTGCCAGGAACTTCCAGGGGCTTCCACTGCACAGCAGGCAGATGGGAATTGTGCCACTGAATTGCCAGCAGCACTCTTTTTTACAGTGAGTTTCTGCACTCGCCTGTAATCAAATTCAATGCTCCATGGGATAATTTCTGTACGATGTCTTCAGCAAAATTCTTCCATAGCAGATAGTCAGATCCTAAATTCTTCCCTGAAATTAGCTCAGCAATTCTTTGGGCTAATTACATGTAGTGCAATTACACGGGAGGGGTGTGGAGTAAAGGCCATCTGATGAAGTGGGATTATAAGGAAGTTTTGCTGGTTCTAAAGTTTGTGAAGACAATGAGTAAAGCTTTCTTGGCCACTTTATAGAGATTTCATATACATGGATTTCCACTGGCACAGGCTGACTTCCAACCAAACAGGGCTCCCTTCTACCTCTTAAATAGCTCCAGGTTAAATTTTGAATTTAAGAACTTAAAAATTCTTCAATTTTATTTGGGGTATGAAGGTGATCAGTGTAGGTTAACACCATGTCTTCTGGTGAGCATTAGTAAGTTTTCCTTTAGCATATACATATGTTAAAGCCACTAACTTAAGGCTGAATGATTCTTGGCCATGTACGTTTACAAGACAGAGAGCACAATTTTTGTACAAGGCTGTCTTACAGATATTATTTGTTCTTTACACATTATTTAAAGAAAGGTTTCACTCAGATGAGGTCAGCCCTCCCCAAAACTGGGCCAGGAACACAAGGTTACAGTTACTGCAGAATTTAAAGCAGGAAGAAAATATTTGAGGAGAGCCCATACTGCAATTTGAAATTACAGGAAATGGTACAAAATGGGCCTGTGTGCAGCAGGAGTAGCTGCTGAGCAGCTCTCACTTGGTTATACACACATATCTATATAGTGTAAGAAAAATTTGTTTTTCTGAAACATGGAGAAAATGGAAGGCTCATTCTGAAGTTCCGCTGCTTCTGCTTGGTTTTTAGAGGACAAAGTGGGCTCTAATCCACTGCTTGGTTGTGTGGGTTTTTTTAATTACTGGTCTAATTTATACAGAGCAGTGCTAATGCGGTATTTTAGAGGTGCACTTTTTTATGTCATTAGAATGAGTACTCCATATCCAAGCTTCAACCCAGAAATACATGGTAGTTATTCCAACACCAAAATGATAACCGAGACCTACCTAGCAGCTTAGTCTGATCTGTCTCTTTTCTGGCTGTATTTCCAGGGGAGTAGAACTGTGCATTTATGGCTAATACAATATTCTTTTGTGTTTTGGTTTTTTTCCAGCCATGCTACGAAACAGTGAAAATATGGCTCCAGGAAAACTTATTAGCAGTGGGAATCTTTGGATTGTGCACAGCTATGGTGCAGGTACACTTTAATATCAATCAGATTTCAAATCCTAGTTAACTGTAACTAAGTAACTATAAATCCAGATATATTCTGCCCAAGCCTGATCTAGTAATTCCAAATTTTGCATGATACTACTGTAAAACTCTGCAGGATTTAGGTCTTTAAAATTCTATGCACAAAGTACAGAAGTAGGAATACTGCACACATTTTCTGGCTTATGAGGAACTTACAAAAAACAGACACTTTACCAAGTGCTTTATCTAAGGCTTAGGCTAGATTCAGTGGAGAGATAGTCCTGCCCTCCAAAGACAGAAGTGTAGTCAGAGTAGGGTGAATCGTCTTTTAGGGTACCTGCATTTGTCCAGTAATTCTCCAGAGGGGACCATCCACTTAGGCTAAATATCTGCCTTTAAGACAGCCTGAAAATAGACTTAAGTGTTCAACCCCATTCTCAGTCCTAGAGTGAGTTACAAGCTGGGATGTTGGTACTATTACTCAATCTTGCCAATAGAAACATCTTCCTTTTCTATTAATTGCAGGGAAATGGGGTAGGTAAGATGCGCGTAGCCTTGCCCATCAGATTTTTGACCTAGTTTTCTAGCATAACTTTGCTCAGAGAAAAATCAGTTGTGAGTCAGTGTAGTACCTTGTCTCTTATATACCTGCATCATTACACCAGCTTGCCATGGTTGCGGACACAGTGCAGCCCCAGTGGCACAAACCTTAGCCTGAGGTTACATAGGTGAAAGCTGTGCTGGAGCTCAGGCTATGCATCAGCCTTGTGTTTATGAGCCCAAGGTCCCATTCCTGAATGCAGTGAAGAAGGAGCTTTAATTTCCAGCTCCGCCTTCTTCACACTCAATGCATAAGCAGAAAGGAAGGATGGCATTGCAAAGCTAATTAATATCCTGTAATTCCAGATGAACATGGGGGGTTTGTGTGTGTGTAATTTTGTGTGGTATATCACTAGCAGCAACAAGGAAGAGCCTGGGATCAAAATGCTACTTGTTCCCACTGATGTCAGATGAGGCAAAATGGCATATATCTTACTCTTTCATGTGTCATATATTGGCTACAACTTATTAGTGCAAGTGCCTGACTCTTCATAGGCTCGAATTCAGTAGTTTTGAGTTTTGTTTTCCGGTATAGTAAGCAGATACGCTTACAAAAATAGATAAGCACAACAAGATCATATAGCAGAGACACAATGTAAGACTGTTGTTAATATATTACCATACTTTAAGAAACAGCTATTGAGCATCTATTCAGCATTTAGGGAGTCTTTAAAAGATATATTAAAAGCCCAGCAGCCTGTGTCTGCCTTCTCATTGACCTTGATTATATTTAGGTTCATTTAAGAGAATACAGAATTCTGACAGAAAGCCATTTATTTTTCAAATAATTTTAAAATGCTAATTAATATTCCTAGTAAATGCTGGGAAGTACAGAGAAAACACCTTAGAACACTAAAGATTTTTAGCTTGTCTTTTAACTATGTGATCAAATCTAATTGATGACAAAAGTTTTGATGCACTGTCATCTAGAATGAATTGAGCTCCCTCTATTGATGCTGTTACACTGATGTTCTGGCCCCAAGCATGTGACAGCTTTTGCTTTTCATGGTAACAGTCTTATAGTTAGAATTATACCCAGTGACAACTTGGAGGACATACAGCATATATGAAGGAAGAATCTTCTTTAGTCATGCATGCTTGAACTCATAAAACAAATTCAGCCACCAAGGTTTTATTATGCAGCTGTCATTGAAGGTGCTCCTTTGCTAGGAAGCAGAAGGCAATATTCAGGAAATACCCTCAAAAGGCATGTGGTTACTATAAAACAGCACTCTAAAGCCTAGCAGTCTCGTTTCACTGTGGAAGAAAGGGAAGTGAAGGTGATAACAGCTTTATTACCATTTCTTTATTTATAAAGTAGTATGTGTGTTATTCATGTACTCTTTCAAAATACTCATTAAGAGGTACTACAATTTATACAAAGACTGAATCTGAACTGGTCGAATTAAATGCTTAAAATACAATTCATAGAAAAAAGTGTCCCTGGCAAACCTTTATTTCAATGACAATTTTTTTACAGTGGGGTTGCAAAAGAATAGTAAAAACTACTTAGTACATTCACATAAATACTTCAGCTGGAAGGAATATGTGACACTCTTCCACATCCCTTTCTGATGAGTAATCTACCAGAGGTGGCACAGCAGGTCAGCATTTGGGCAGGGAGAACTACTACCTACCTGCTGCTTCTCTTGAATAGGTTTAGTAGAAAAATACACATATATTGTTGATGAGGCATTGATGGTTATGATTAATGCATGGACAGTCTCCAGTGATTTTCCCATAGAGACCTATGCACAAATACACTTGGAAAAGTACAGTACAGTAAACCATAGCATTCTTTGGGTCAGGGATGAATGTCATTGCCTTTCAAAGCAATAGCTACAGAGATAACCACACAGCCCCACAGCTCTGGTTGCTATTATAAAACAATTTTGAGGAAAAGTCATCCAAACAGTTCTTTTCAATATACCTCTCTTCCCAGTAACTGGAAGCTACTTTTCATGGAGAAATCAGTTCTCCCATGCTTTCATTGTTCATTCTGTAAACCAGCAATACAGGTAAGGACAAAAGGCAGACAGAAACTAGGAATAGAACAAAGGACATGAATTGGTAGGAAAAGCAGTATGTGATGTGTCTGCCTGTGTGTGGACAAAGCCAGTATAGGCACATTTGCCTCTCCTTTTTTTTTTTTAATCTCATTTCAATAAACAGTGGTGGGGGGTTGCTTACTGAAAAACAATTGTGGTTTTTGTGTTTTCTCTTAGATTCTTGGACTCACCTTCGCAATGACTATGTATTGTCAGGTAGTCAAGGCAGACACCTACTGTGCATAGATAGATACTGTTTCCACTCTTTCTGCTCCTCCTCCAAAGGACACAGAAGAAATCTCCTTCATGCTCATCCATCTGACCTTTTTTTCCCCCCTCTCTTTGTACTATAAACTGTGTATAATGCTGTCTTTCTGAAGATTTTGTGAATCATCCCACTTCACTGAAGAAGGAAAAAAAAGTCAGTACTTGAACTGGTGCAGGTAAGAAGGAGCCTTGTCTTTTAAACAGAGGAAAACTCCCAAGAGCAATGGTTTCTTTTCCCTGGCCTATGGCAAGGCAAAGGAGCCTGCTTATGAGGGGCTGATCTGCAAACCCATGGTAGGAAGACTGCAGTGAGGCAACCCCTGTGAAACCTGCCAGGTTGCTTTCCTACATCCCATGGTCTGGAAGAGAGGGCATAGAAAATGGGTATTCTTCAGCAAGAAGGTACAGAGTAGCTAGCACAGAATGCAACTATAATTTTACTACAGTTTGCATATAGCTAAAACGTCAAGATCAAGCAGCCCTGCCTCCAAGTGTCTCAAGATGATTTTGTAGCCAGGAGAGGATCATCTTCAGAAATATGTTAACTTTAAAGGAGTATTTTTAATCTTTTGTGCTGCAAAGTTGGGCTTTTAATCAGAATCTGTACAGTGAGATCTGGCTGTTCAAACACTATTGGACATTGTCTCACAATTATTAATTGCCAGTGGCATATAGATTGTTGATGGTATATGTAATATATATTATTCATATATATATATGTTCTGAAAGGAGGTAAAAATACCCAGCATCTAACCTCAGAAAGAGGAAACCTTTCTATCCCATTTTACATTCCAACTGAAATAACCAACTATTATTTCTTGTATGAGGCACTATCACTTATACCTCTGGGAAACAAGTAATTACTTTCAGCTGTATCTTCATTTCAGTAAACAACTTGTGAGTGGGCTCTGTCATTCTACTATGGTTTTATTTTCTTATCATCCCTGTTGCAAGTTAGTCTGCCAAAAAATATCACTCATTTCCACACCTGAAGATCCATACAAAGCTGTCAGCTGCTCCTTCCCTGAACGTCACCATTTCATTAATTTACTTTGGGATATCATCATCTGCAGGTATGACAGAGCTTGCCTTGCTGAAGAAAAATCTTTTTGCACATTGCTCATTTTTGAGAGTTATTAAAACTTCAGATGTTTTTACGCTTAGGGATTTTTTTCCCCCTCAGCTGCATGCTTGCCACGGCCAAGACACATCAGTCTCTGTTGGAACTGTGGTCACCTCTCAGTTCTGTTTTTCAGACCCATCTCCCTCTGCCTGACTGTTGGCTAGAATTTACCCCACACTTTCTGGAACTTGCAGAAATTGAAATGATAACTTTCCTTAGCCAGGAAACAGCCACCAATTGTCCAGTGATAACTGTCCTTAGCCAGGAAACAGCCACCAATTTCCCCACCCATTAGTAACTGAAGTAATGTATGTAGTACCCTTATGTGCACACCTTGTAGTGATGAGGTTAAGAATCAGATGTTTCCTGTTGTTAAAACATGTAACTCCCCATCAGCAAGCAACCCCAGATAATGCACATTTGACAGGGAGATGCTAAGCACTCAGGGAAAGAACACAGCAGGGAACAGGCAAACAGAGGAATGCAACTGGCCCACTCCTGGCAGCCAGCCTTTGAGGACCTCTCTGCCACTGACAACAGACCAGAGAGACAACCATGGTGCCCTGTTTTCCCAGGAAGCTCAGTGCAGCCATTCCTACTGTGACAGACTAGAAGCATGCATCAAATATAGGAAAAACAAAGTTACCCTGTACCTTTAGTGCTTAACAACTGCAGATGTCAGCTGTGAGTGACATTTTGCTTGCTTTGATTTAAAGGCAGTTTCCAGCAGTAAAGCTGAACTTGCCAAGGCCCAGACTATTCTCCGTGACACCTGTAACTAAATCTTTCCTGGACCTGCAACATTGACAAATACTACTCTCACTGCGTAGGTTTTGGGCTATTTTTTTCCTCTTTGCTGATTTCCTGCAGTGTTTTCACCCTTAAGCATGAACTACTCAATGTTTTGTGGGAAAGTGCTTTGGAGAGTCTGGGGTGTGAAACAGCAAGTATCTTCCAAAATCATTACCCTCCACCGTTATGCATGGTGCCTATCTGTAGCATCGGGCATTTAGCTGTGCAGGCTGATCTGAAAGTAATGCATTACTTGTGTGTTTTTTATGTGGCTTCCCAATCAGTCACTATCACAGCTACCTCACCACCACTAAAGGATTTTACTGCCATGTTGACAAGCCTTGAGAAATATTAATGCACCTCAATCCAAGACAAAGGTTAAACTAAGTGAGTAGGCCACACACAGGCACCCTGTACCCCAAACACAGGAGACCTGCTCTTGGTGTTACAGCCACCAAATAGTCTCAATGCTCTCTGCTTTCTGAGCCCAGGCTGACCTGTCAACAGGCTTGCCCTTTGAAAGATGCTGTGAGTTCGATCCTTCCCTCTCTCCCACTCTGTTCCTTTCTTACCCGCATGGACACAATTCCAGGTTAGATGCAGCATTAGTTCTTGACATAGTTTAAAGTTCGTACACACAGGTGCTCCTGCTGACAGCTGTCTTTGCACCACTGAAAAACAGCATAACAGAGTGATGAATGTGTTAATAAAACATTGATTTTTAAGAAAGATAAAAGGTAGGTAAGTCTATTTGTAGTGACCCCTGCCATTAAAAATTAACAGAGACAGGAGGCTGATGATGGCTCAGTTGATAAGAGCAAACCATTGTGCAGCAGAGCTCCCACAGAGGGTAACTCTTGTCAATTTGCCTGATGGTGGTGTAGGGAAGAGAGGCATCATAACGCCTCATCCTGTGAGTCTCTCAGTAATGTGTGCTGAGCTCTTAGACTGCCAGGCTTCAGCTAAACCTACAGAAGAAACAAAATGAGAACCAGAGACTGAAGACAAGTCACGCTTTGTGGTTCCCTCTAATCATTTTCCACAGTTCAGGCATCTTTACAAAATAAACTACCTTGGTTTTCAAAAACACGTGTCTATAGGCAGTAAAAGCAATACTGTAAATTGCAGTCACTGCAGCAGAAACATACAGCACTAACTACTGAAAAGAAAGAAAAAACACCCAGATCACACATTGCTGCTAATAATTTGGTTTTTAAACACTACCAACTGACACTGCCAACTGAGATGCTACTGCAACTTGTTTATAATTTGAACTGGCCTATTTTCTATATTTGATGTTATTAGCTCTCTTCACACAGGCCAACAAATGTTATGGTGCTTACAGCACAATCCAACTTCAAACCTCGGAACATACTGCACGTAACAAGCTTCAGATTTACCGTATTTTTCTTTTTAAAAGCGTTGTAGCTTTGCTTTGCTGACGAGGTCAGAACGTTTTGGAATATGCAATAGCAACAATCTATTTTTAAAACCAAACAAGATGGTTCCATATTATGCATAAAACTTCATGTTGAACTGGTTGATTATAACTAAATACCCTGTAATACATAATACCCATTCAAAAGGCTGCTTTTACTGTATGTAATGCACAGCAACACCGAAGTCATTCCAATTGCTTCCATTAGTGTCTTGACACTTTTAGTAAAGTGTTTTATGTTATATTCACTTCTTATCTTTAAACATGAAGGAGGACTCAATACATTTAAATGAAAGAACCAAAGGCAACAAAAGATATTGAAGGAGAGCACTCCTAAGTAATACTCCTTGCTCTTTCTGCTTAATGACAAGATGTGAAGGCATGGTGTGCATGGCTGGACCTACTGAATTGAGCAACATCAGAATTTAGCTTTTAGATTCAGTGCAATATATTTCTGGCTTATCGCCTTCACAGTTACAGCAACACATATACATATATACATTTAGTAGAATATGGTTTATTTTCCTTTATGGTAACTGTTGGTAGCAGCCAAATCTTATTGCTTGTACAAATGAATTATTTAGCTCCAGATCTTACAGTGCACAATCACTGAAATTCACTCCATTTTCTGTTCTATGAATACTTCCTTTTTCCTCTCCCTCAAATAATCTCAACTCATGAAAGTTTATTCTACCATTTAATAATTACCATTTAAATGCAGCATTGTATGATTTATAATACGGAGAGGAAGAAACTGCACAGAGGCTGCAAAAAAAATTTTATCTTGCACCAGCAGTATGGCTGCTATGTGAATCCATGCAAAACCCACACTTCTCACAAGCTACTTATGAACATTTCGCATCTTTTACATCCTTTGGTACATGTGGCTCCTGGCTGTGGCTTCCCCCATTCACAGATAGGGCAGGAGGTGATTGGCATGGAGAAAGTTGAAGCCTTTCACTTACCCCTTAGCTTCATTCTTGTGCTATAAATGTGGCACCAAAGGTAAGCAACAGAAACCAGCAGTTGATTGTGGCATTTATTAACTTAGTCTGCAAGGATTCTTGCAAAGCATGAATGTCTTCATACATACTGAGTTAGACAATTCATAGAAGGAAACAAGTCAGGACTTGCCATGGGAAATTTTGTTTGGATTCCATTGTGAATTCTCCTAGATTGTCGCCGGTTTCTTACTACAGCGGGCAGGGTTCCTCAGTTCTTTGCATTTTGTCGCTGCAACTACAATGATACATTTTTTGTGCATTCATATTAAGAACAAAACTTAAAATATACATTTTATTTTTTAAAAGTTATTAAATATTATTTAAAGTTTACAACAGAATGTCTTTTGTATTCTTTATAATCAACTATACTACAAGCTATAGAGTGAGCATATACATACCCAAAGATGTGTGTGCAAGTGCAACACACAAACAATGAACACAATTAAACAAAAATAAATACAGCATATTGCTTTTTTGTAATTTCTCATTGCCTCCCTTTGTTTTGGCCAACCTGTCCTTAAATATTAGTAATAAAAAATAAGTATTTAAGTGGCTTACCCACTCCCAGGTAAATTTACACTCCTTTCTGTTTCCTCTTTAGGGCAACCCAAAATGATGTGGTAGTTGATAACAGTTTGGAAAATACTGAGAGATCAGGTTTACAGTGTAAGAAAATACTTAGACTGAAACCAATTATCTTCAGTTTAGAACTTGTCAATAATTTTGTGTCATGGTTTAAGCTCTGAACTTCAGACTTCTCTCTTCCTGAGTTAGCTGCTTAGAATCAGAAAGTGCATGAAAAAGCTGAGAAAATTAATACCAGACTGTCTTCAAATGGAACCGCAAGGTTCCTACTATGTCAGATCAGGTCTCATTTGCTAGGTATCTTGTGTGGTATCATGTCTAACACTGCCTTTTTCAATACAATTTGTTGCACCCTCTGGGTCAAACAGCTTTGCAAGTGAATTTGCCTGTAAACTGCGCACATTCTGACCACCACCACAGGCATATTACTGAAAGTGTGAGGATAGAAGCAGCCTGAAAGTGGAAACACAGATATTTTAGAGGTTGTTGCAGGAAACCTAATAAAGAATAATCCCAACCTTTGGTGGAAGTTTCTTACATCTCCCTCAATTCTCTAGGCACATTTATATTACTTGATTTTTCTTCATCCCATTAAGTGTACCATTAGATGCTCTCATTAAGCCTATCTTTAATCCCTTTCTGATTCTGTGAAACTTTCCATTTCAGTCTTACACTGTAGCGGTGGATTTCACAATTTCATTATGCTGTATACATTTAAAAGAACCATTTCTAATACGGATTTTAACATGTTGCTTTTCAATTTGATGTATTCACCATTGTTTCTTATACTTCAGGAATGCTAGCTTAATGATTCTTACAGAAATATTCGGGCATAGAGCAGCTGTATTACCTTTACAGCCTAATTTTGTCTTTCCACTAAAGCTTAAGCCTGGGGAGTAGAGTATGTTATTGATTTTAAAGATCCCATTGTTTCCAAGCCCCAAGCCCAGTGTACCTTCCCCCCAGCAGCTATCCTAGTTCAGTTGTCTTTGCTTTTTGGCTACATGTTGGCACAGACAGAGGTGTTTCTATTTTAAATAACAACTAGGCTAGTCTTTCATCTGACATCCTGTTATTTTTCCTCAGACGTACTTAATACAACCTGGGTATATCAGGCTTAGCTGATTATACTAGCTGAGTAATGCAAAGCACTTTCTGTCTGCATGGCGATAATTTTTGAAGAGACTCAAGGGTAACCTAAGAAACCTCACCCAAACGTCTGTCTTAATGGATCAGAAGTGCAAAATGCAGAACCATGTGTTTCTTACCTTCCCATGTGATAAAAATCACAAACAAATAATGACTCTATCATGATTAACTCACCCAGTGAGTGCAATATGAAAAGGCTGTTTTTCCTGAAACCACATCAGCTGCCTATGTAGGTCATTTTACCCTAGGCCTTGCTTCCCTCCCTCCTCCCAGTAAAAACATTTCCCCATAGAAATACTGGACGTTATTCTGTTCACTAGAAGTAATGGGGTTTGTTGACCTGGAAGAACAGGTTAGTTTACACTCTTCCTTCCATCTGGCTAGACAGAAAGCATTCACTACCAAATCTCCACCAGTGCATGTCACACAGCTACACAGAGGGCATGGAAGTCATCTTGTAGTGCATGGATTTTTAATGAAAAAATGGCTGAGGGGTTAAACTGGTTTCTCAAATAACTTCCTAGTATCTTTTATGAAGAAATTGTTTAGGCAGAACATTTTGTTGCTACAGAGTTCCTTCACAGAGACTTCCCTGTACTTCTGGGAAAAACTTAAAAGGATGGGGTCTTTATCCACTATAAGTCTTTCCTTACATTCCCCTGGCACTGCTGTAACAGAATATGATTCAAATCACAGCCTACAGAATAAAATATAACTGTATATAAATCTATATAAAACAAAGTCCAGCATCAAAAAAACAAAAACAAAACCCAACCTGTTAATGTATATTGTTTATGTGTTCATTTTTCCATATGAACACAGTAATGAGTTTCAGGTGTGAGGCATTCATCCTGAAGATACTAAAACTTACTATAGAAATAAAGGTATTTCAGGAACTGGTTTGTGAAAGTCTAGTCAGATGCACCTCATTATTTCCCTTCTCCATAAATTCCTTTCCACGGATATAAAGCTTAAGCTCATTGCTGCTCCATCCCTTCCACCTCTACTGTACCATTTAAATCTGCTGTTCTGCATTCAGGGGTATGTGGTTAGGGTACCATCTGCCAAATACAGACGGGACTATGTTATTTGTAGTTTCTAACTTCAAGTGCCCAAAGATAGATACCTCACTTTGATTTTGAATTAAGAAGACCACTGTCCCTACCCTAGCAGAGATAAGTGATACAACCAAGTAATTCATGTCAGTCTAGTTATGGACCTAACTAGTACCTAAATCTGAACTGCTCTTCTCAGTCCCCGGAGGCAAGCCTGCGGATGGCTAGTTGAGCTCTGCTCTCAGGCAGGACTGTCACTAGTTGTCCAGCATTCTCCAGCAACTAATGCTGCAGGGATGATTTCTTTTTTCCTTTAACCCAATTTACCTTTGAAACTTGTCCAGTGTTACTGTGTCACCCACAGATGCAATTAACTGATTCTGGTATCTCAGCTTGGATAATAAGCACATAGAATATTGAGCTAAAAATGCCCCAACCTAGAAATCTTGTTCTGTGGCAGCCGGACTGCCTGAGAAAACTTCCACAAAAAAAAAAAAAAAGAAAACCAACAAACCAACCCAACCAAAAAGAACCCCAAAACCAGCCTGGGGGGAGGGCAGGAAGGGCTGTCAGTTCTTAGTTTTCTTATTTTCAGGCTCTTACTTCTCCAGGAATTAGACCCTCCCCCCCCCCCCCCCC
>NDXB01010516.1:66958-84921 GCA_002631895.1 Agapornis roseicollis
CCCAGGGGTTACAGCTGTTTACAAACTCATTTATGATGAAGCGTTTGCAAATACTCCAGGAAAAGAGCACTTCACCATGGTGCTGCTTCTTAGAACCCCTCCTCTCACTCTGTGAGCCTTTACCAGATCGCTTATGACAGTCACAGTCACTAAAAGCTTCTTTCTGATCCTCAGAGCACCACACAGCCCTCCTCCCTCCCCACCAACAGCCACTCTCTTTGCACCTGTATTAATTTCATTTGGAAGTCACCTTGGCGTTAGTTGAATAGGGAGGCTGCATGGAGATACAAGCACTGTGAGCTCAGCTGCAGGAACCAGACACACAAATATGTTGGAAAGAGAAACAGGAATATTTCCCCTAGAAGCCAGAGATGCTTTGATTATTCCCCCGGTCAGCAGTTAAGCTATGCTACTTGTTCTCTTAACAACAGAGGTGTCTCAAAACCTCATGGTTGAAAATACTCCTACTTTAGAGGGAAGAACAGAAATGGTGAACTCAGACCTGTGCACAGCTGAAGGAATTATGGATTTGCAAATGCTAACACAAGAGAATACATGGAATGAATTGATGTGTCATATAATTACCAACTCACTTTCCCTAAAAAAAATAACTCACCAGCTTGGAAGTACAGCTTGTAGTCATGGAACTTGCTTTATATGTGGTGCTAATAAAAATTGAAGTTTTAAATCTCCTTCCTGTGAAGTCCGTGCGTGAAAGTTCTTCCCTGTTAAACACCTTCTTATATCCAACTCTGCACCACAGCTGGTTGCTCTGACACAGTACAGTCTTCATTTTCAAAAGGTCCTTTAAAATAAGTGTTCACAGGTTTAAAAGAAGAATTATCACTTGAGAAACCAGCACAATTAAAAGCTTGCTGCAAATCACACTCTCTTGTTCCTGACGGAATCAAGATCTGATGTACATGCAAAAATCTATGTACGTATGTTCTTCTCAGAACTAGGCTATTCCAATGCAAGCAGTCTTTGCTATGGATGACAAAGGACTCTGGTTTATCCAGAATTCTGCAGTAGGAAAGTGGTTAAGAAAAGCAAAACTAAAAAAGACAGGTATAAAAAAACATAGATGAAAAATACGGGAGAAGGTTGGAAATGGACAAGAGACCTGGGCAAACAGCACCTGAGCAGACTGGTACTTCCCCACTGTAAGGTAAAAAAATACAGCAGTAGCATACCATGAAATACCTGTCAGCTCATTCGCAACAGACACAGTGTTCTTCTAGGAAGACACTCTCTGAAATGAATGAAGGCTTCAGCGTGCATAAATTCTCTCTATAAACTGTTTCTCCTTGTCCCTGTGATTTAGCAGAATGGGATAGGGGTGGGGGGTGAGTCCTGTGTAGATGGTGGTTCCCTCACTTGTAGCCCTACAGCAGCCCTTCTCTGTAGCATGCTGTGATTCAGATCCATATGACAAAAGCTGCGATGCCCACAGCCAGGGCAGTCAGTCCACCCCTTCAAAACAGTCTTCATCTTCCTACCCCTGACAGCCATACAGGTAACTTCCTACCAGAGGAACTGCAGCAGATACTGTCACCAGGAGAAGGTGGTGAGGGGATGTCACCAAACCCATCTAGTGTATACAAGATTAAAGGTACACATATACATGTTCAGTGCAATCTGTTTACCTCTTTTTCCTTGACCCTGCTTTCATTCTGTCCTCTTCAGACTGCAATCCCATCTACTCCCCTTCTGAGTGCTGCAGGTTCACAGAGCTACTGAAGGATACTGGAATACTCAGAAAACAGTTACAAGGGGTACACAAACAACGATTTCTCTTACATCCTCCAACCTTCAGTACTTTCACCCTCACAGGAGACAGAGAGCAGTGGGGGTGAATTATGTGTAATTTAAGCGTTGCTGAAAATTCCATGACATTTGAGAGAATTCAGCATGTCGCAGCTAATGGGTCACAGGGAGCACCTCCTGCCAGTGAAAAACCTCATCAGTTTCTCACTGACGTGCAGAACATCCATGCAATTACACAGAACATAAGGGTGTTCAGCTACACTATCAGATCTGGTGCCCAGCAACTGGTGCCTTCTTTGCACAAGCAGCTCTGGTGAAGTATAAACAGATATTCACGAAAGCACTGCCATTCTCAGTGCTGACAATGCAAACTCATTTCATTTTCATTTTAATTTAGTGGGTTCTCACTGAAAATTAAAGATTCCCTGGGAGCTTCCTAGCATAAAGTGGAGTGGCAAATTAAACTGAAATTGAGATAATCCCCAGAAAAGTGTACACACATTCGAGTTAAACAACGCAAATCCAGACACCTTTCATACTTCTAAGTTCTTATATAAATAAGAAAAAGCAATCTCCAATAATGAAAACATTTTCAAGCCTTTCCATTTGCCTGAAGACATCCCTGAATGTAACACATGATGTCTACCTGCTTATGGCAGGGGGGTTGGAACTAGATGATCTTAAGGTCCCTTCCAACCCTAACTATTCTATGATTCTACACTATCATTGCAGCAGGACTACTCAGATCTCTATCATCCTGAACCAGAAGCACCACAGAATTTCAGAAAGGTGTCTGAAAAAAGCCAATCTTTTTCAGCTTTCCTCTGGCTGCCTTGTGGAGAGCACACATCAGAAGCCTCAACTTAATTTTCACTTCAGTCCTTTCAAATCAACACATTTGCTTGACTGAAAGCCTAAGCAAGACCTCTGTTCAGGCAGGAAAGTTGCTCAGCTCTGTAACTCTTTGTTTTTCAGGTCTGTGTAAAATTGCTCCTGTAGCAACAATATAATAAGAAATGAAAACCCACCAGGAATGAGTGTACAGATGTACACAAAAGGCATTTTAGCCCCAGGAATGAAAGCAGATTTGCAGTAGGCAAGAATGCACTATAGTTTCAGTTATGTCTTCAGTGCAATTTTCGAAGCAGACACTCTGAATCCCCAGGGAAATTGCACAACCACAGTGCCTAGCATATTTAAAGATTGTCATTCTGGGCTTTTAAGTCCAGCTCTATGTTTCCATTAATCCACTGAGCTGCCAGCCAATCTCACACTGGCAGGCTCATTTGCTCTCTAACAATAGAAAGCTTATTAAATATTAAGGACTTACTTAATCTTAAGCAGTTCTGTTTGAGAAATCCTAAACAGCATACAGAAGATAAACGTTTTCCACTAGAAGTATATACATACACATACACAGTGGTATTAAAGGGAAATGTCCCCACACTAGCAAACTGTGTAATAAATCCATTCGTTTTAAAGCAGCCCATGCATCCCCACAGCCACATTCTTCCCAGCTTGTCTAAACCCAGGGCTCACAGGCCTACCTCTGAAGGACAAAAGCTCACTTTTCTCCTGCTTTGAAATGTCAGCTTAGCAATTAGAAAGATGCTCATGGCAGGATTCACGCTGATGGGACACACTACGGGGAGAGACCATTGCTTAAAGGTAACAGGACCAGTAGCATGTCTGATATTTCATCTTTGCTACTTCCATTACATCATGTAAAAAACAAAATAATTCCACCAACATAGCTTTTGATTAAAAATTAGGCTAACAAAAATGTAAAAANGGCAGGATTCACACTATTCTGATAATGCTGATGGGACACACTACGGGGAGAGACCATTGCTTAAAGGTAACAGGACCAGTAGCATGTCTGATATTTCATCTTTGCTACTTCCATTACATCATGTAAAAAACAAAATAATTCCACCAACATAGCTTTTGATTAAAAATTAGGCTAACAAAAATGTAAAAATGCATAGGACGGATGCATACCCAATACAAGATTTTCTGAAAAATCATTTTTCACCTAACAGGGAAGGGGGAGGCATCCAGTCAGCTGGATTACCTCCTCTTGTCTTTCAGCTGGTTCACTTCAGATGTAGCACAACTCAAGGTGGAGTGGTAGAAAACAGGAAAGATTTTAGCCAAGATTTTTAAGCTTTACAGACTCTTAAGGTGTTGCACTGGACCCTACAGGAAGTCACTGTGCACAGCAAGCGAGGTCTTTTTTGGAATCTCTCTTGTGGAAAGGGGCCAGGAGTACCCACAAAGGATGCTGAAACACCACTTGCCTCTTAGATCTGTAGTGCAAGCAGCCCTCCTGCCCCCTAAAGCAGTCCTGTAAGCTCATGGGGTGTGTGGCTTGCTATGCTGCCTGAGGAACTAAGACCTTCCCAGATTAGATAATTCTTTTATCTGTCTTCTTTCTCTGTGCCTCTCTCTCCAACCCAAATTTGCTACTACAGCCAGACCCACTCTGCTCTGCACAGCATCACCGTTCCTCTGTGGGCTGGCATGCTGAAACCTCTTTGCCAGGAATCAAAGGCACAGCAGCTTCTCTGCAAACAAACTTGAATTTACATTTCTTGACAGGCTCAAATATCAAACAGTGGTAAACAACAGGCATAAATTCACAGGAGTAAAACTTGGATGTTGCCAAAAAAATGAAAAGAAAAAAGCNCTACTACAGCCAGACCCACTCTGCTCTGCACAGCATCACCGTTCCTCTGTGGGCTGGCACGCTGAAACCTCTCTGCCAGGAATCAAAGGCACAGCAGCTTCTATGCAAACAAACAGAATATAAACTTGAATTTACATTTCTTGACAGGCTCAGATATCAAGCGATGGTATACGACAGGCATACACTCACAGGAGCGAAACTTGGATGTTGCCAAAAAATGAAAGAAGAAAGCTTAGAGTCTGCGTGCACACATGCAAACCTAGAGATGAATAAAAACTGTAACACTGGATTTGGTGCTGAGGTAAAACATGATAAAGCAAAACACCAGGCAGTAGCCTGAGGTTCTTCCAGCATGCCTACACCAGGAACCCTGGCACAGGCTGGTGGAGACACTGCCCTTGTCTGTGCTAGGAGAGAGACAACTTTGACACAGGTGGCACATGGGCATTCAATTTTCCATTACAATGTGTGCATGTGGACCCAAGAGAGTAGTTGCAAAACTAATATGCTCACAACATTTTTGCATGATTTTGTCAGCTCTCAAAACACAAAGTTACCATTTGGATGTATTTGGCTAGAGGTTTAGCTGAGGCTGAGCCTCACGTTTCCCTGACACATGTCATCTACAGGACCATCCGTACAGGACAACATAATTCATTATTCATGTTTGAGTACCACAACTCACATTTCATAAAAACAAGTACTGCAGGTACTGCAGTCACGTAAGGAAGCACTGAGGGCCAGAGAACACTGAAGGCTTTAAACCGCTTGGAAGGATTAACAATATAGCATGCAGAATCATGCCAGTCATTTTGAACTGCAAGTCAATCCCTTTATTAAGAGGAAATTACAACAATCACAGCATTTGGTATCATTTGCACGCACACAACCCATGTATTAACTCCTGCATGTGCAAAATTCAATTCACTGATATTCTGCAGTGTACTTTTCCCACTGTGTCCAAGCTTTTTACCTGTAAGAATGCACCTCAGACTTAAATTTCCAAACCTGTCCTGAATTACTGCTGAGCATGGCCCTGCACAAGTGCCCAGAGGAATGCAGTTTATGCATCAACCCAGAACCCTATAAATCTTTGTCCTTCTTCCACTAGTGGCCCATATGACCACCATGGGAAAATGGTGAGGTCTGCAGAGTAACTAGTTTTAAACAAGCCAACAATACTCAAATTCTGTTGTGAGTCCTGATACAGCGGCAACCAACATACAGGGGGTAGTACAGCGGGGTCCAACTAATGTACAAGGGGGCTTGGTGTAAGAAAAGCTAGTGCCTGAAAAACATAGAGTGAAGCTGCAAAAGAGAGCAATGCTTATGTTGTAAGTCCATGGAATTTGGTGGCTGCACTAAACATGACTTAATTGTTTCACACTGGTCTTTGAAAGTATCCTTAGCTTTAAAGAACAATGTCTGTGTTGTAAGTCTGTGTTGAGATAACAGGATTTAGTGATCCCAATAAACATGAATTGCTTCACAGCATCCTTCAACTTATCTGTTAGCTTAGAAACAGCCTCCCAAACATCTGCTAGCTTGGGATACTCCTTGTTTGCCTGTCCTCTAATGAATTTTGCAGGAAGGTCACATTCTTAAATATTTGCTAGTTAATTAGAAGAATCACAGATATGGCTGGATTCAGCTAGTTATGTGATCACTGGAGCATCCAACTGTGACAAAGGTGAAAAGTACACCGTGAGGAAGACTGCTTACTTCATCTTGAAGACCCCTACTCACAAGAGGAAGACTCATTTACTTCATCCTGAGACTCTCGCCCATGACCAGAGGGGGCACTGCGCAGTCACAAATGACCTCCTAGCTCATTAAGATATGAAGCGGGGATAGATAATAAATATGTGTAGGCATATCGAGTAACCTAATGCATATGTATACCTTAAGAGAATAAACGTAAAGGGAAAACGACCCTGGGGTGCGCATGCTTTGGAGGAGTTATCCCCATGCACCTCAGCGCTGAATAAAGCATACCTACTTCACAACTTTAACGAGTAGTGGAGTCAAACTGCGCATCAGTCCTACAGGCCAGTCCCTGAAACTAATGCAGATTCGGTAATAGAATGATCTTCCACTTATCAGTTCCTTTTCTATGTGCACTAGCTTAGTTCATGCTTTGTTCCATACTGAGCACCTATTTTGTAAGAACGGTCTTTAGAAATGCTCGCTATACATGCTTACAAATGCTTCTTTATGCAGAACTAACAAAAACCAAAACACGTAATAATTTTCAAGGACAAAACAACCAAGGTGCAAAATAGTTTAACAAAAGCCAAATGTGTTATTGTGGTAAGCACAGGAAGCAATTATTCCAATAACGTGCAGAACTATTCACGAGACATTAAATAAAAATAAGTGGTTCAGCTTCTTTCAAAATAAACTCTTTCATGGTCTCCTCTCTTGATAGGCAAGACAAGTTTGCCTTGCCAGAAATTCCGTTCAGTAGTAATGGCAAAAGGATTAGACTTACCAGGACACAGATAATTTTGAAACTAAATCAAATGTCGTTCCTCAGGGTGATGCACATTTGAGGGGCTACTTACAAAATCCTGCTTTTCAGCTGAGCATCACACGTTTTACTGTCTGACAGAAAGCAAAGCTTTACAGTGAAGAAAAGCACTACACAGAGAAATGCCATTAGAGAACACAGGGGGCTTACCAGGTGCTGCTTACTTTCAGCCCTGTGTTGCCGGGCCACTCCAATACAATCAGAAATTCAAAACCATTTTCATGTGCCGTTATCTTCCTGCTTTGTTACCAGCTGCAGTCAGTCTGGGTGGCATCTCCCCATCATCATCATGAAGAAAATGCCCAAATTTAAGTGCCTGACACCTGCACTGTAGAATGCTTCTCGCTAAGCAAAGCTTTCATTATTTGGAGTTTGCTCTGAAATTAGAAGTAAATTCTTTCAGATACAACCACTTACTTCCACACAAGCCCCAAGTAAGTTATTTGATGCCGCCAGTGGAAATACCTTAAAAAGCAAAAGGGTAGTATTACAAAAGTAGCATTATCAATAAAAACTGGCTGAGCTATACAGCTTCACAGCATAGTTCTTTCCTCAGAATTGTGCTCCTTCTCATCATTCAGAACCACCATCTATTGTGCCCTTCCAAACGATGGGTTTGTAGGCAGAACAGGGGAAAGGCACTATTACTTCTTTTGATTTCTCCCATTCTCACTGAGTTAACACAAATACAGGAGGTGAGGCAGGATTATGTTGTCCTCTGAGATCATTAAAAGAGCTGCAACCAGGCTGCAGCTGCACTGCTAAATTCTGTTTTAATTATAAACAACAAAAATCCTAGGAAACAAATGGGCTCCCAGACATGCAAATCGGTGACAAAATAGGGCCTGTGGGATCTTTAAGCAAGGAGAATGCCTGAACACCAACAGCTCCTGAACTCGGGGCGAGGGGGGAAGAGAGGGGAGAAACTGAAAAACAAAAAAAGCTTTCACTTACAAAGAAAATGACTTGGAAATGAAAGCTGAGCAGCAGCTTGACTCAGACATCACACAGACACAGAGACTACACAGTCACTATCACAGGAGAGAAGTATAACCTATATACCCTGCAGTGTGCATGCAAGCAAGATTAAAAACCACAAGGTTAGCCATGAAAACATGATCCACTACAGATCACATGGGTGGAGGGAAGATGCCCCACAGGAGTACACAAGTTAGTTAGTGGCAAGAGAACGAGAACACCATTATTTCCCTTTAAAATGCATAATCAGTGATTTCATGACTAGGAAAATATTCAGGCCTTTTAGGGATCCAGCCCCTTTCTGTACCTTGCTGACTTACTGCCATAGTTAATTCCTCCACCTGACTGCACACTGTGCTAATTACTAGCTGCATTTTTCCTTTGTAAAGTTGTTGTCTTGTCTTCACACCTACAAGCAAATCCATTTCCCTTAATCTGGGGTGGAGAGGGGAGGGACTCATCACTTCTCACGGTGCCACTTACAATGGCAGAATGCTCTATTCACTTCAGCATGCACACAAACCCAACTTGCTGTCAACAGACTGTTCTGCACCGAATGATTTTGAGACCCTCACCATGTCAGTGAGGAACAGAACCCACTTTGCTCTGACCCGTTTTGGTTTCTGATGACCCAGTAGCAGGGTTTAGCCAGCCTGTGATGGGAGAGGGTCAGACACATTGGCTCCCATTTGACTTTCTGAGAGACTTACTGCCCAACACTGAAAAAGTAATTTTCTCTTTTGTTTCCCCTTCATCCTTTGCCAGGTCTGTGTGCTCTTTGGAACACTGTCTTTTAACTCTAGGAACCCTACCAGTTTTTTCAATGCAGCTGTTATCCCTAACTCCTGAGAAGGAAGATAAAAGGCTTCTCGTATACCTGATAAATTAGTTTAATACTGCACACACTTGAAATTCAAATTACACACCAATACGTGTACCTGGGAAGGCAGGTAAATATTGTAAATGAGTATTTATAATATTCATGTTGTCATTTGCAAAAATCACTCAATAACTTAATTCTCTGTTAAAAGCACCAGGAGAAGCCGTCGGAACAGTAACCTTAGTTTTACAAATATGTACGCCAAGGACACAGCATTGACTCTGCCAAAGTATCTCATATTCCTTGGCACCAAGCCAGCCAACTGCACAGGGACGATCTTAGGAGCAGAGGGGTTCAGGTTTTGTTCTGCTAAGCTCAGCTGTCTGCTACTTCTACAGGAGGGAGGAAAGCAGAAAGTGCATTTTTTCCTGACAGCAACTGCTCTGCCCTGTTCCCTCCCTCTCATCTCCCCCAAGCTCCCTTTTTCCCTTTCCTGCGCTGCCCACCACCATAAAGAGAGGCAGATAAGCTTAGTAGCTACTGCCAAGGTGAGAACATGAAATCTGAACACATACCTGGGACCTTACTCACATCAAAGGTTTAAGCACTCTGCATTACAGAGAATAGGAAAGTCTTCATTCCAGACATGGTGAATTTTCTCACTGAAACTTTATGTATTTTTTTAACTCTCTTATTAAAACAACTGAAAAAATATGGTTCAGTTAAAAGCTTACTGCCTGTTTCCTCTTGTAGCGAAGGCAATAATCACAAATCCTAAAATGAATAGTAAAGGTACAATTTAACCCTCAGTGCTTCAAAGTAATCAGTAAGCTTCTAAACCAGGCTTTTAAGGCATGAGCTCAGCCAGCCTCCTGAACGCAACTGCATCCTTGCAGCAACCACAATTTTAGGGTTGATGAGAATGAAGAGGAATTAGATGGAATTTAAAATCCTGGCTCACTGTTTGACACCGAAAGTCCATCTAAAACAATTCCAAGCTAACAACAAAAGCACTTCAATTTTAATAGTTCTGAGTTAAAAAGCAGAAGTGGTACGTAAGGCCTGATATAACAGCCAGCCATTTAGTGCTAAAGGCATCATTGAAAAAAACATTTCTAAAGGCATCATTGAATAAAACACTTTCCAATGTTCACTCCAGCTAATGATACCAGCAAGCTAGCCAGACTCAAAAAAAGACAAACTGATTTTAAGTTGTATTTACAGTTGCAACACACAAGACAATGTATTTGCAAAGAGAGGCATTTGCCATTTATGCAGAACCAGTCTGCATGAGTTATTCCAAACATCTCTCCTTGGTTCACCACTAAGGCCAACTCTAGTGCAAAACAAAGGTACTTTGGCTTTCACTTCGCCAGATTTATTGGGTGGTTTCAATGAGAGAAAAAAAGTAAAAAACAAATAAAAAAATAAATGGCACAGAGGTTTTTCACATTAGGACATGAAATAACAAGGCGAAAATAACACAACTGCTTGTTTTACACAAAAGCTCAGGAACTGAAACAGCACCTATATACAAGGGGGAAATCAGCCCAGAGGCAGCTGTATGAACAGAGCCAAGCTTTGTGACCCTACCACAGTATCATTGTAGTAACTCTAGGGACAGGGAACCAGCTTTGCAAATGATATAAATTACTCTCTCCTTCACTCTCACAGTGTGGTCACACAACACCCCCAGGCATCTCTTCCCTAACTTCCACAGCACAAGAATGCTGATGCTGCTACTGCTGGTGCACTGGAAGAAAACTCACTGAAAATAACAAAAGGTGTATGTATGCCATTCCTAAATGCAGATTGTAAGCAAGAACAGAAAAGTACTGTTTAGTGAACACTGGCAATGCCTGCAAGCTTGGTGTTTGAGTTTCTTCAAAGCTTGAAAATGAATGCAGTAAACACAGGAAAACAAAATTCAGTCTTATCTTTTTGAGTAGGATGAGCAGCAGAAGTAACCATAACCTACTGATATTACATACTGGAGGAAAATAGTGAAACACCATGATCTTCTGACTTCTATCCCTTACGGAGTGACCTTTGAGGAAGGTGAGGGATATCACTCAGGTAATCCCTGCTGCTGCAGCCTTACACAGGAACAGGAACTTCACAGAAAAAGATGTCAGAGCTGGAACATTAGATAGCCCTGCTCCAGAAACTGGGACTGGATTTGCAGAAAAAATGCAACAATCCAGCAAGCCTTACAGCAAATCACACAAACCCCACATGGCAAGTAATCTAGAAACTGGAGGGTCTGTGCCCTTCTGCCACTCAGTGGACATCTGCTGTGACTAGTAAATGAAACTAGGAGATTTAGAAAGTCTCTAGAAAGTCAGTGTACTGTTTATATAAAACTGAACATGAAATATGGTGATTATGTGCCACATGAAGGCAACTCAAACGTGCCGCTCTGCTTTGCTCTCAGCAGTTGAGTGGAGAATTGGTTCTAATGTGTTGGAAGTCAAGAGTAAGAGCCTATTTCATTAACAGCTTGTAATAAACATTGATTTTGTTCTTACGAAAATGCCATACAGGTTTTCTACAGTATTTTTAAAATACATTTTTAAGTTACATTGTAACCAAATAAACATTAAAATGCATTCAGAAAAGGTAACTGATATAAGTAGGAATGTAAAATTTCTAATTGTTTTCTAATTATTTTCAATTTTGAGTCTTAGATTCCATTCCTCCACCTTTTTGCAAAATAACATTTTATTACAATGTTCTTGTTCCACCTAAAGGCACATTTCAGCTTGTGAGCTCAAATGCTAACAAGTGAAGTGATTGTATTTACTTTGCAACTATCTGAATGAGCAGTGTTCATCAAATTCTATTTCAATTATTTTTCATATAAAAGATTACTTTTTTTCCTGAAGAGACGATACCATTTCCACACATGGAGTACCAAAGGCTTTTTCCTCGTAGGCTGCAGAACACCAATTCAGGCTTAGTTAATTTGCACTTACTACATAAAAAAGAGATCACTGAGGGAGTAGTATGTTCAGAAAATAGCAACATACAACCTTGTCAAGCTGCAGAGGTAGAATCCGTCCGCTTTTTGCTGCCATTTGTTTAACTGAAGTAAACAGCTACAACGTGTATTAATCAAAACAGTAACCGTCAAAAGACATGTCCCAAATTCAGGAGAGTCTGTAATTACAGTTCCTATGAACGTCCATTAATTTTGCAGTCTCCACAGTGAAGTATGCACGAAATACCATCCCACCATCCCCACTCATCAAAATAATCACCACTAGCAGCTCTTAGTAGAAACAGAAAAGATATTTTCACCCAAGCACATAAACAACACTAAATTTTTACAACTTGTTCAGCAATACTTTATAACTAAGAAGTCGTTAAAGAAGCTGTTTTCCTATTGACAACCTTCAGCCAACCTACCTCTACTCTTTACTCCCAGCCTTCTTAGCTGGAAGCTACAGTTGATTCTGGGGTTTGGCACCTACCTATGATAGCAAAAAAGAACTATAAAACAAGGTACCGAAGCAATTTTCCTTAAAGAAGTAGCATCTCACAATGAGACAAGCTAAACAATTTCTTTTTCACAATTCTCTTTCAAAACTGTTTCTGATTACAAAGACCCTATGGCAGCTCAAGTTTTCAAGATAGATACACTTACCACAAGATACATAATTTCTGAGATAAGATGCAATACTGTTGTCCCGGAGATAGTCCATGCTAGTCTCTTTTTCTGTCTCAATAAGATCCTTCGTTGTATACAGATATAAGAAACACTTTGCTAACCATTAAAATCATGTGTGTGATAGCTGATAATAAAAACGCTAGCTTCATATTGAAGTCAGCTGCAACAGAATCAGCTATTTCTTTTTCTCAGTGAATGCAATAAAATTTTTGCACAAAAATGCATTTATCTTAACCCTGTGTGAGTCTAACCCAAAACAGTAAAACATGGAGAAACACAAGAGCAAAGGTCAGTTGGAAGAAGACTCTGCTTGGCATCAGGTAGCTGAAGATACATTTGCATTCACAGCACTGAAATCTTACTGTAATATACAGAAACTTTTATTGCAACTTAACAAGATTATAGAGCACAGCTCTTTTTCTTTTTTTTTTTTTTGCTTTGTTTTCTCAAATATCTTAGAAAACTGAATGATGAAATATTCTGTTGAAGTAAACACACTTCATTTTCACTGCTTGCTGTGCTAGATGCAAACTGTTTTAATAGGAACACTACATAATTCTCCCCACACATACCCTCAATTTTTTTAAGTGCAACGTCCTTGGTCTTGCCCTGTCACGTACCTGGCAGTACATTTACAAGGCATTTGCTTCTATGGGAGAACACACATATGTTTTTTTGCTTTACAGAAAAATGTTTCTTTGCATTGTAAACCAGTGCTTTCTACTCTTTTTGAACTGAGGGAATGAAAGCCATCTGCCATGGTCCTTACAGAAGTCCCACTCCCGCTCTCCCACCCATCTTCTGCCCTTTGCTCAGTCTTTTTCACTTGTCTGAGGAAAAGTCATAGAAACAGATGCTCTGCAGAACCTACTTTCACACCAGCATCTCTGTCCCTCGTCATTTCTTACATGCACATGAGGTGCAAATTTCAAAAGAAACATTTTTCCACGATGGCTCATTGGTGAGGTCAACATCATTGACCTCAAGCACCTATATATTATGGATGGCTCAAAATCATAAGGTACTTCTCATCTGATTTTTCATGATACAGCATGACGAGTGTGATCTTTTTGACACACAGGTATTCGTTCAATCTCTAAGGATGGAAACAATGCTTCTTTCTAACATAGCTGAACTCACAAACAAACAAGAATCTTGAACATCAAAGAAAATGACCACAGAATATATAAAAGTCATGAAAACTGTGATAAATTACATATATCATTTCTAGAGAGGAAACAAGAAGCTAAAATGAAATATTCTTTTCTTCCTCCACATCCTGTTTGAAAGCTACCTCCTAGCTAATATAAAAATGGATGCCGTTTCAGATCACAACCCATTCCATTCTTTACAGACTTTTCCTGAGGCATTCTGGTTCAGTAGTGCCACTGATAGTACAAAAATCAGTGTAATAGAATTGAATTCTTGTGCTATTGTAGATACCATTGCCAGAGTGACTTTAAAATGCTTTTGAACAAACTAAAAAATGCAAGTTAATTGAACACAGGGATTCATGTAGCAAATCATCTTCCTATTAATGGTATGGAAAAAAGAAGCCTGATTAGTAAACCCTGCTGGATACTTGCAATGTGAGAGGTTGAGAGATGCCACAACTAAATCAGAGGGGTGAAGATCAATAGTTCTTTAATCAATGGTGGATTACAGTGGGATTTATTCTGCTGAAAACAGCAGGGACAGATAAATTGCCCACTGAGATTAATTACTGGGAAGGGTGGATGCAAACAGATGCAAAAAGTGGCAAGAAGAACATTAGTAGGAGTACAGAGCTACTGCCCGAGTCTCTGCTGGTGACCAATGACACCCTCAAATTTCCAGCACCCCTTAGATCCTTAGAAGAAACAGCCTTGAAGCCCGTGTATTTCTACAAACAGAAATATTGTAAACCAAAAAGCAGGAACACATTTTTTTGCTTTGTTTTTAAACTGATGCATTGTTACAGCTTTTGGGTTCATAAAAATTCTGTACTATGGAGACAAAGGCATCAATGTGTACAGCTGAAGAATGACAGATTCATGCACACAGATGCTGATCACATTCACAGCACCTATTTAAGCCAAGGACCATCAAAGCAGCTTCAGGGTGATGTCTACTGGAGCTATCCATGTAATCCATCATTACCATCATAGCCTTTGGTGCTAAACGTTACAATTCCCACATTACCCACTAATGCATCACATGTTAGCACTAAACAGTGTAAACAGGAGATGCTAAGCAGGTTAAGCAGAAAGAAATCAGAGAGCATCTCTTGTAAGCAAAACTGATTTAGAAACAAGCCATAAATAAAAATTACTGTGACTTTGAAGTACTTGAGGAATTTACCAACATGAAAAAACCAAAAAGAGCTAACAGCTTCATTTGTCAGTGCTTGATTTTCTACCAGCTTAAGGAAAAGATTTCTTTTTCTTCTCAACATTTAACACTGACTTACCTTATCAGAAAACAGCAGAGATATTAAATTTGCTGGACATAATGTGATGGACTTATTTGTTCACTTACTTTGGTTATTACCCGCAATTGTTTGGCAGGTCTGTGTCTTAAGCCATGATCAGATGGCAATAACTGATCTATTTTATTTCTTGTAGAAAACATTTTGGAAAATACTTTCAACTCTGATGCCATCCCAGCTCTGTTGGTTTTAATGACTGAATTCAGGAACTTTGAAAAAAAATGTCTGTTTTGTTTTGGTTTTCCTTTCATTTTATAAGATATCAATAATCACGTCTGTGTGGCAAATCAGAAAAGGTTCTTTATTGGAAAAATGCAAGTTTAATACAGATGCAATATAGATTACAAAAAATGTTTTAAAAATCACCTTTCCAGGATATTCGAATTATTTGGGGTCTCAGTAAAGCCAATAAAGTCTTTCCCAGATCATCTCTTATTTTAAAGCAGGTCATAAAAATAGTCCAGGCCTTGTCTCAGTTCCCAGATGGGTATTCCAGTGCTCAATTCCTTTGCACGTTCTAAGTGCAATTGGATGGACTAAGACAAAGACACATAAAGCAATTACCTTTTAGTCAGAGACATTGGACACCGTGCTGCCATCTCTTCATGACATTAAAAATATCTATCCTTGAATGAGATACTGAAAAACCTAGTCAGTATTTTAAATACTCTCTGGTTAGCAAGCAATCATTCAGTAAGAGGCAGT
Source organism: Agapornis roseicollis (assembly GCA_002631895.1). NCBI lineage: Eukaryota > Metazoa > Chordata > Aves > Psittaciformes > Psittacidae > Agapornis > Agapornis roseicollis. The sequence goes on from NDXB01010516.1 coordinate 82,585, forward strand.
TAACTGCACCAGTTAATTCAATGACCTAATAAAAGATAACCAGCTAAACAGACAAAATGCCACAGAAATAAATCAGATTTATGAACTATGCAGTGAACTATTCTAATTTAGGCTATCATTTCACAAGGTACAGAAATTCTAACTCTTCCCAGAAAGGTCTCAGGGGTAAAATAAAACTTTATCACTGAAAACAATTAGAACAGCTTGTCAAATACCATCAAGATCTCTTACCTACCCTTGCCTTCACCCATGACCTGGTCACAGTTTTCACTAACACAATTCTATTTTAAAGAGATTCTTGGAAATTAACATCTAAAAGTATCCCTATTTGAGCTCCAGGCACTGATTTAGGTTGGCCACTGGTTTCCAAGGGAAGCAATACCACAACTCATGTTCTGCCCTTCCTCCAGTCCAGACAACAAAAATATTCTTCCGTCTTTTACTTTCATATTTCCTTACTTTGAAGTGCAGCACTTCAGTGTTTAAACTCATCACGCCAGGGATGTGTTTAAAACTCATTTCCACAGAAGACAGAGCAAACTATCAAGGCATCATCAACAGAGCCATTGGGCCTGGTGTTCATGACTGCTTTTAACTAATCCTGAACAAAGCAATTCTGAGCAACCTGCCAGTGATTATAACATTAAAAAGGGGAAGAAACACACTTGTCCTCGGGCAATGAAACTAAATGTTCCCTGATCATCTTGCTCATTATTATATAAACAATTCTTTGATTTGTCCCAGCATACAAATCTCAAAATATTTCATTGCAAGCTTGCTGAAATCAGAGAGAAAATCAGTTTCATAAATTCACCAACCTCCGCAGGTGAGTATCTGTTAGAGAAGAAGCAGTGAAAGAAATGTGCAGGAGTGAGTGGTTCTTAACCTGGTTCGCACTGACAGTAGCAGGCTGAAATCCTTCCACAAGGCCAAAAAGCATGCAGCGTAACAACATGCAGCACTATCTCTTGTCTCTGACAGGTTCACAATAAAATTTTCTAACACTGTAAGACAGCTCCTACTAGCACGAACATAGTTAGCTGTGGTAGTCAATATCCCATATGTGCTAGTACTCCCACCAATATTAAATTAATGAAGGGAAATATCCTTGTACTAATGGAGCTTAAGATAACAATCCTGTTCAGAGTTTTGGATCATTTCATACTAGTTCAGCCATACAAAATGTGTCTGTTCTCTGTAAATATTATATACTTTCACTACAGAAGCAATTNACCAATATTAAATTAATGAAGGGAAATATCCTTGTACTAATGGAGCTTAAGATAACAATCCTGTTCAGAAAAACAGAGTTTTGGATCATTTCACACTAGTTTAGCCATACAAAATGTGTCTGTTCTCTGTAAACATGATATACTTTCACTACAGAAGCAATTCGCTTCCAATATTAAAAGACAGCACAGACTCAACATACAGCCTTTAGCTTATTTGAGAAAATTTAAAGATAGCTTCTAGGAACTAAGTCTGCAAAGTAACCAATTTATCCTGCATTGTGGTATATTGTAGCTATTGTATAGACAGAAATATACATCCTGCCAAAGGACTTTAGTAAGGCCAAATGCTTAAGTTTTCAAAACACTAAAATACATTTCACAGAACCACAGTGATGCAGGCTGACAGGAAGAATTAGGGCTTGTCCTGGGTTCAGCAGTAGCAGTCATTTTTCTCCTTCTTAGTAGCTGGTGCAATGCTGTGGTTTTGTCTTTCAGCCTGAGGANTTTCACAGAACCACAGTGATGCAGGCTGACAGGAAGAATTAGGGCTTGTCCTGGGTTCAGCAGTAGCAGTCATTTTTCTCCTTCTTAGTAGCTGGTGCAATGCTGTGGTTTTGTCTTTCAGCCTGAGGACAACGCTGATAACACCGATGGTTTTAGTTGTTGCTCAGTAATGTTTAGTCTGACCAAGGACTTTCTGAGTCTCATGCTCTGCCAGGGAGCAGGGGAAGCTGGGAGGAAGCAGAGATAGGACACCTGACCCAAACTAACCGAAGAGGTATTCCATGCCCAGTATAAAAACTGGGGGCAGTTACCTGGAAGGGATAGATCGCTGCTTGGGTCAGGCTGGGTATTGGTTGGCGGGTGGTGAGCAGTTGTATTCTCTTCCCTTGTTATTTCCATTATCATTATTATTATTGGTGGTAGAAGTAGTGATTTGCATTATACCTTAGTTGCCTTGTGTGCTGGTATGGGGAAGTAGCTAACCCACAGAAGTCCACCACATAAATTCAGTTAATGTAGTTCCCTGAAAAATCAGCAGAGGAGCAGTCTACACTAACTCTTGCACATCAGAAGAAAGTAACATTAGTTTTGTGTGCAAAAG
>NDXB01010517.1:0-16759 GCA_002631895.1 Agapornis roseicollis
AAGGACCTTAAGATCATCTTGTTTCAACACCCCTGCCATAAGCAGGGACACCTCACACTAAACTGTGCCACCCAAGTCCTCATCCAACCTGGCCTTGAACACTGCCAGGGATGGAGCACTCACAACCTCCCTGGCCAACCCATTCCAGTGCCTCACCACCCTCACAGGAAAGAATTTCTTCCTTATATCCAATCTNGATCTCTTCAAATTGTCTTCCCACCATATGGGAGCTGGTGCAAGCAAATCTACAGAGGAGTTTAATGTTTTCTGTTCCTGGTTTCAGGGATACTTTTAAAGCCTTCACAGCTGCTGTGTAATTAAGCTCTACTTTTTTGCGGCTTCAAGAGCAAAAAGTGAAGTGTTAAAAGTATCACCCTGTCCTCAACACCTGCCTCCTTGCAGCCAGGTTCCTAGTTTATACTCCATGCTCAGGAGCACAGAGTTGTTCCAGTTTCTGCTGACAAGCCTGATCTTCTCTGCTGTTCCGTGGTGATCTCGTTACAGGTTATCTCAGACATATTCTGAACCTCTTTCCTTCCTCCCCACTGTAGATATTGACCAACCTCACAATGTTCAAGGCATTGCCTATTGACAGATCATTGCCACATACTACAGGAAAACCCTTCTATGATGGGTTTCAAGATCTCGCCACATTTCCATGTAAGTACCAGTCATTACAAACCCTTTCTGCTTTGCTGCTTAGTATAATAATTTTAAAGCAGGAATAGTCTGCATTGATGCTATTGCCTCTCCTCCCTCCTGCCCTTTGGGTGCTTGAACCACCATTGAAACAATTAAAAGTGTATCTTCAGCATTCTGCATATGGACCTGTGCAGTAGAAGCTGACACTGTTTGCTGCTACTTGCAGTAACCAAGAAAACAAAACGGGTGGTTGGCCTCTGTCAGCAAGAAGCAGACCTTTGGCTCACGTGCATGTGAGCAGCATAAAATGTAGTTCATGGCAGGGAGTGGCACTGCTTCTTGGGCTGCCACTCAGGCACTGCTGTTTGTCTGTACCAGCAGGGAACTTTCTATACCAACTTGGGGGTTTCTAAAATGCATGGAAAGCTCCTGGTGGCACTGGATCTGACACAAAGTCACTTGTGTGTTGGGGCTATTGAAATAGGCAATGACAGGAATGAACAGCCCCGGGAATAATGCTCAGCAGCTATCTGGGGACCTACCTGGTGACCTGTCTGGTGACTTTGCTGTGGCAGAGCATAAGACAGCAGTAAGGTAAAGCTGCTGCCTCCCTGGTCAGCTTCCAGGGAGACCAAAATCCTCTGATCTCCAAGCTGGCAATGGGGTGGTTAAGGAAAATTAGACCTTTGTGCAGCTGTGCCATGTCAAACAGCTCCTTTTTTCCCTGTAGTCTGCTCCAGCTGTGTTAAGTCAACAGCAGAAGTAAGGGCTCTCACAGACACTCCAGGTGAAGGATTGAGGGGTTAGTGCCCAGGGCCTGACTGCTGACTTGCAACAGGAGAAAACAGCAGTCCCAGTCTCCATGTCTCTCCCTTTGCTCAAATCATTGTAAGTCATGATCATGGCTTTTCTATTCTTGACTGTACCTAGAGAACAGAAATGAGCATGTAGTGGCACTGTGGCCATCAGCAGTGGCTGTAGTGCTGGTGTGCAAAAGGCCACCTTCAATGCTGTCTGTGTTCACTGAGGTCTTCAGTAAAACCACACAACCACATGATCTGTAGCACTCTGCCTTGAGGATGGCTTTTGCTGCCTAGCATCTCACCTTCCCTCAAAGGGAAGACATCAATTTAGGTTAGAAAATTGAACACCTGAAACCACTTTAACAAAAATAAGAACTCACATCAGACACATCCCGTGCCTGTGTGGGCCAGAGAAGCATAAATGAGACCATCAAGCCAGTATGGTTTCTTCATAGACAATAGACATATTGTTTCTCATAGACAATCTAGAGGCAGCAGCCTGTAGTTTTATTTAGAGCTAACAGAAGATGATGTAGGCTGTCAACTGATTCAAACACTCTACATCTCACTTCTATCACCCATGAGTATTGTGTTTAAGTTACTCAGCATTAAGAATTTGCCAATTTTGGTTATATTGTGAAGCACTGCATTTGATTAATAAGCTTTGTAAGGAGCTTGGTTTTAAAGAACTTAAACCAAGAAAACCAGAAATGTGTTAATTCAAACACACAACATAATGTATATCAAAATTATTTAAGACAGAAATGGCTGATGCTCACCCTTGTGTTGAAAAGCCACAGCACTAAAGATGATGGGCACACCTGCAGGAAGAGAGGCTGGAGGGGTTGCTCCACTCTATGCAGGGGAAGAGGAAACTTTCCCAGAGCACCTTCTCTGTATCCGCTATCCATCTTAACACAAGAAAAAAGGTTGCTGCTCTAAAAGACTTTCTGAGAGGTGCTTGCCCAGGGTGAGCCATCAAAACCAGTTACTGAGGCTCTTATCATAGCTAAGATACTGAAATAGCTGAGGAATGTTGCTACATTTTATGTCTTTAACTTTGGCAATGTGTTTCCTTGTTTTATATTTTTGTAGCTTTGCTTCATTGTTGCACTCTCCTGTGTCTTTATATGAGGGTACTGTATTGTCTTTACATCCTGCCTAGGAATAAAGCTACCCACAGGTGAGCTGGTGAATAGCATGGCATTGTGCTACTGCCAGCTGTTGTGGTTTAAACCCAGCCATGCAGCTCGTTCACTCACTCAACCCCCATCCTTCCTCCCCGCTCCCAGAGGGATGGGGAGGAGAATTGAAGGAATGCAACTCCCACGGGTTGAGATAACAACAATCCAGTCACTAAGGTATAACACAAATCACTATTGCTATCACTAATAATAATAATGATAAGGAAAACAAGGGAAGAGGGTATGATACCACCCGCCGAAAACGAGCCCGACCGGGAAGTTCCCCCTCCTTCCGGGTAACTCCCAGTTACCCCCCGGGCATGACGTGCTATGGTATGGAATACCTCTTTGGTCAGCTTGGGTTCTGTCCCTCCTTCCTCCCTGGCCTCCCCTCCTCCCTGGCAGAGCATGAGGCTCACAAAGTCCTTGGTCAGGGTAAACATTGCTTAGCAACAACCAAAAACATCGGCCTTATCAGCCTTGTTCCCGAGTTAAGTCAAAACACCAGCTACTAAGGAGGAGAAAAACTGACTGCAACTGCTGAACCCAGGACACAGCTCTGCAGCTCTTAAAAGAGAGGCACTCCTTCAGTGCTCAACACTGTGTTTCTCAGAGTGCTGCCCCAGGGCATGCACACGGTATCAGGGTATATTTCCACTGAGCTGCACTGCTCAATTTACTAATTAATAAAGTGGGAGGGCCAAATGGAAGAAGCCTCTGCTGAGGGCTGATATACAGTGACTCCTGCAGGAGAGTGAAAGTACTCTCATCTCCCTGTGGGAATCCTGCAAGCTCCCATTTCCCATGGTGCTGTCCCTCATCACCCAGCATAGCTATTTGCTACTTGTCCTGACTGTTAGTGAAGCTCCTGGAGAAATGAGTGGGAGAAAATAGCATTGAGCATGGAATGGAAGCAGAGAGAGGTGCTGATCAGACTGCTGCATGAGATAACCTGTTAACGGCATATCTCAGCTCTATCTAATTCTAGTCTGTAATAAGTGATGAGGGAATTGAGGAAGTCTTGCCTATTCAGGTCCCTTTCAGGAAAATAGAGAAGGTATTTGAAAGTATGAATACTACTCTGGCCACATTTGCAAAGGCCCATTTAATGTGATATTATGCTATGGAGAGATCCAGGGGAGAAGCCAGATCCTCAATGTAATACTTTTGGTCACTCAGACACCAGCCAGGTTGGTCTTGGACCACATGGAGTTTCTCTCAGTGGACAATCAATTCAGAAGCTCCCAAGTTCATCTTGGAGGTCTGACTTTGCTGGGGTGAGTGGGGGCAGAGGGTTTTAAAATCCAAGAGGGAGTATAAAGAAAGGCTTGTTTGAGTCAGGTTGCCTGTGGCTGTCCAAGTGCCTGGTCCTTGATGTGTGGGAATGTTGGCTGGCCTTTGTTACCCTGGAGAGAGTAGAAGCACATTCACACACAGCACATTCACACATTTGTCCTCAAACCACAGGTGACAGCTAGATACTGGCTTTGCAAGAGTCCCTTGCAGATTCTGGTCTGATAGAAAACTGCACATAGGTTGAGGAAACTGGGCTGGTGACCAACACTAGCAACCAACTTCTTTTGGGGCTAGAGAATGTCTCCTGGGGGGAGACATTCCCAGGTCCAGAAATGTCCCCTGGGTCTGGTGGTGGTTGGAGAGAAGGATGGAGCTGAGCTGATTCTGCACAGAGCGCATGAAGGGGAGGCATGGGAAGCTGCCAGTTTCTGCAGGGCATGCAGGTAAATAGTCTCGCCAAGATGCAGACTCCTAGGATTTCTACAGCTTCTTTAGAAATTGTACCCAGCTACGTCAGACTTCCTTGGAGACAGGTGCTATACATGGAGAAGATGGGAACAATCACAAACGCATTTACTGAGTCTGACTGTAGCAAGCCATGCTGGTTGGATTAGCAGCAACACAGATGTTTCCTCAGCAGGGTTTAGCCTATGGTTGTGGCAGGGCCAGTCCAGAGGGTTTCCTTCAGGGTGTCTGTCAAGGTGGGCTTAAAGAGCCCTGGACTTTCACAAGCTGGACATCAGGCCAGAAAGTCCTTTCTTGGGATACCTAGACTATGAGGCAGTAGTGCTTGGTTCTGGCATTTCTCTCTAGATACTGGGAAAAGTCAGGGGAGCCACCAATGGTTCTTCAGTGGCTTTCATGCAAAAGACCTCATGAGAGTTCTTATAGAAACAACTTCCTGCTGCCATGAAGACAGGATTCTGAACTGCTTCATGTTGGTTTGGGGAGTTTGGGAGAGGGTGTGTTGGGGTGTTTTTTTTCACTATTCAGCTACCTTGTCACATATGTTTCTCAGTCAGATTTCCACTCTGCTGTATGACACCTGGATAACATTTTTTTTTCACCTTGCACAATCATATCAGTTGTTGGGTAATCCTTTGCTCATCCTGGGTTATAGGCAGATCTTTAAAATACCTTATGCAGTGCTAGAAATGGAGAGCAGTTTTGTAGCCTGATAACAATGGAAGCTGACAAGAGGCTGCCAGTGAGAATTTGGTGGTCTAAGGCATTAGGCACAGAAGAGATTGTGAGGCTTGCTGGGGGCTGAGACAGAGCCAGCTTAGGCTGGTTGGGTCCATATAGCCTATAAGAATAGGCTTAAACACAAGCCAGAGTGGAAATCATGAGCAAGCAACAACTCTGGTCTCGCATACAAACTCAGGGCTGAGCCTAAATAAGCAGATGTGTAATGTATGCCATGCAGGAGCTACTGTGACAGTAAAGGTGTAATTTGTGTCACATAGGATAGATGCTGTGCTCTTCTCATTGCAGTGTGCCAGTATTGTATCAAGAGACATGAACAGGAAAAGCAGTTATAAAGTAGCTCAGGAGTTGAGTCTTTTTATTGATTCATGCATTTATATCACACATAACAAACTAGAAAACACCCATCAGAGAGACAGGTGGTAACATGTGGGCTTTAGATGGGGATGAATCGTTTCTTAAAGGTTTGCAAGGGATGCTGTGATTTTTTGCTGCTTACTAGTCTCTTTGCCCTTGGTGCCTAAGGCATTTTCCCAGAAATGGTTCAAAGGACACATTCCATATCCTTGGATACTGTGATAAAGAAAAATGATTTCTTCTCAGAAGAAAGAGTCTTCTATGTGAAGAACTTCAGTCATCACTCTCTAGATAATCTGCTATGACTATATATAAGGAAAAAATGTGGTCATAGAAGAGAGAAAAAGAAAAATCCATCAGAGATTTTCCTTGAGATTACCCAATGGAGAAAGATGTGGGAGGGCACTAGAGGGAGAGGAAGAAATTAGGAATTCATCAGTGTACAAAACTGAAGCTGTGCCACCTACTTCAATTACTCTGTAAAGGGTTTGGGTTTGAGGATTTTTTTGCCAATAACAATAAAAAGCAGAATTTGTCCTTCAATTCCTTTATGTAAAAATAGCTCTTGCATTAGATTACCCAATCAAAAAGTTGAACATGAATTTTTTTTACAATCTATACCACCTGAGAGCATAGAAATGCTTATTATGTATATATGCCCTGGCTTGCTAACAGACATTGTAATAGTCCACACCCTGTTGACACGATTTTTCAGCTAGTGGGGTTTCTTGTGGTAATGGGCAAAGACGCAAAGTGGAATGAAAAACAAAGCAGAGGCCAAAAGTCACAGAAAGAACGAGGAGAAATCATTCTAACAACCTCAGGGGCTGACCATGGTGTGGTATTAGTGTCATGAAGGGTGCAAAGATCTCCACTGTCTGCCAGAAATCTTCTGAGATGCTGCAAAGGAAGAGCTACTTGCTTTTGCTCAATTGTAGAGCAGAAGAGGCAAGGTCAGCTCTGCAGGGGTAAGAGATGTTGGGGGAAACCCCTTGTTTCTCTCCAAGGTGCTTTTTTGAAACAAACAAACAAGCAAACCAGAACAAAAGAAAGAACTCATCCTTCCAGCTGAAGAACAAGGTAGTTCTGAAATGATAGGAAAGCTGGCACAGTTCTAACCTCTGATTTTGAACATATCCTTACTTCTGTAGGGTTTTGGCCTGGAAGTTCAGTATGTAGGATGATAACAGAAATTATTATATCAGTAGCTGTGGAGTCTCTAATCAATCTGATATAATTTTCCAATTTCTGGAAAATCCCAAGTAATCATTCATAACCCCTCCCCTCTGATAAAAACACAACTCTGCTCATGATCAGAACTGAGGTGTTGCAGGAATAGAAAGAAGTTTGTTTTCTCTTGAAAAACTATTTGAAAGGAGATATTTGCCTGATGCTTATGTTTCATAACCCCATTTTGGTTTAAGACCATGACAAAGGTTACTATATCTGATTTTTGTGTAGAAAAAGCAGTCAGAAAAGTTACCTTTCAGCAATTCCCAGTGGTAAAATACTTGAAAAATAATCTCCCTATCCATTTGGGGAGATCCTAATACTGAGGGCAATTATTTCTCTTCCCTCTCTTCTCCCCAGGATTTCTATCTACTCACAAGCTCTTTAACCTCTTTCCCCTTTTTTGGAGAATGAGGCAGATCTGAAAAGCCTGTGGTGACCTGGCAAAGTCTGGCAGCCTTGGCTAACTTGGCAGCTTGAGCATTTTTAACTGGAAGTTTGAAGCTAGATGTGACTTTACTTTTGAATTCGAGGCAGATTGATATCAAGTTTTAATTTAAAAAGACAATGAAAATGTTAACATTTTTCTGTCTCATGATATCAGTGGCTTTATCTCAGGAAGATACATTTTAAAATGTATTTGAAAAATTTCTTCTTGGAGGCAGATGGTTTTCCTTCCTACATCCTTCTATGGTATGTATTAAATCGTAAATAATTATCTAGGACCTGAAAGTAAATGTACATATTGTACAATACTCTTATTTCTTAGAGCATTTTAGCTTCAGAGAATGCACACTATTAAGTGTGCAACATAGCATACTGTCTACATTTTCATAGTGAAATGTTCATATTTTGGGTTGATTTTGGTTGATTCTCTATCAGGGATTCAGCGGTGTTGATAGATGTCCTGAAGCCCTAATCCACCCAGTCTTCATTACATTAGCTTAATTTTCACTGAAGAAAGAAACTTGATGGCTGAATCAGAGTCTGAAAAACTCGAAAAAATCAGGTAATTCAAAGAGAATGTTGGTTGTCTCATTCTGTTTCCACCATGACCACATTATAGTAGGTTTATGTATAATGTTCACTCACTGGCAAAGTGATGATGGAATTTGAGGTGACAGTATGGACACTGAGTCCTACCTCGATGTTTTCCATGCACTGCTCCAGCATAGTTACAATGAGCAATGCAAAGTGCATGGAAGGAGACTCTGGACCTATGAAATCACAATTAATGTATTGCTCCATGCTGGCTATGAGTGCCTGTTAGGCTGGCACCAAGCAGTGTCTGTTCAGCCACAGCAGCTTTTCAGACCATCCTGTGGCCAGAGAGGTAAGGATGCAAACCCACTGTACACAGAGACCCACAGCCCAAGACCAGAAGAGGGAGGAAAACCTCTTGTGGTATTTTTTTTTCCTGTCATCTCAGCTGGACAAAAATTGTTGTACTGTAGTTCGGGATAATGTTAAAGGGCAGATGCTGCTGCTAGCTCCCTGTGTGTGAGCTCCTTCTGCCTGCTCAGTTCACTAAGCTGAATGCTTACTCTTGAAATCTGTTGTTTTGCTTTCCTCTGCCCCCTCCTTTAGCATGCACTTTGGTTTCTGTGACCAAAGAAAAGATGTTATCAGTTAAATCTGTTTTCTCATAAACACAGACAAATATGTCCTATAATGAATCCTTCTTTCCCCATGAAGACTGGAGATTTTTTTCTGACTTTGTGGATTCCCTGTTGACATCATTATACAGATGTTAAAGTCAGGCAAGGAACATAAATCCACACAGAATAAAAGAAATTTCCACTCACATAGCAACAGCGAAAGAAGAAGAGTGTCCATTTCTTGTATGAGAGCAGGAGTCTGATGGCATTTAACAATTCCGTAAGAAAGCCAATGTGCCATAAACCATAAGCCTAGAAATGGAAGGTCAGGATATCAGTACCACCATTCATTACCAGAAGTGTCTCCGCTGAGTCAGAAAAAAACCCTTTTTGCAACTTCATCTGTGATTGCAATGAAATTACTTATGCATGCTGAGCTATGGATTACATTACATGGTAACATATATAGGAAAGAGCCCCAGATAAGACATTGTACAAGTAGCACAGTTAAACACAGGTCATGCTTCAGTGAAGAGAAAGTGGAGGTGGAAAATAGATGAATTGATGTCAGTGCTGCATTAGGTCTTCATCAGGCTCCTGCAGCAAAGTCCAAAGAATATGTCCTGCTGTTCAACAGGGAATGAAATTTAATGTAGATCACATTGTTTTTCATCTTTATAGTAGAGATTGCCAGCAAGATGATTTCCAGATGAACATGCCCTCTTCCAGTCTCAGTGACTTAACAAATGAGAACAAAATTACCCTTAGAAGCAGGATTCCTGCAGCTCTCCTTTTCACAAATGGGAGCTATCTGGGTCTTTGTGTACATGCAGATTTATTCTAGCCCGTGAAAGAGTGTTAACTATTTTGCATAAGAAGAGCTCCATCAGGTTCAGGTTTCTGAAACCTTGATGCAAAGTCAAGTATGAATTTATGTATATACAAGGAATGTTTTTATTCAGTGACCAAAATCTTTTATCTAGAGCACCATAAAGCAGGCAAAGCATCTGTTTTCAGTATTCATAGTGAATGAACAGGGCCAGACTCTGCTGTACTCAGAGAAAGACTCTTGCCAGATTCTATTGTGTCAGACAGGACAGTTGAAATGTAATCAGTAACTTCAATATCTACAAATTAAAGTATATTACAGACCAAGAACTTACTCTGGCTTTATGTGTTTCTCTACCAGCTGCTTGTCCATGTAGTTTCCAGATTTGTTGGGACAGTTATTCCTTTAAATACATTTTCTCATATGTGTGTGCATATGCGTAGAATAAAAAAAATAATTCTTTGCCATTAGAAAAGTCTCTGGATTAGTAAATGTCCCTGTACTACAGAAGAATGTGGGTCATTAAAAGTACTAAGGGCTTAAAAATGCACAGTGAAAATGTCTGATTCTGGGAAAAAGGGTAAATCCTAGGAACTGCAGAATGCCCTCTGAGCCAAGTGCTTTTCACTACATGTTCTCAAAAAAAAGGATACTAGTAAATGACACAGGATAAACCTCATCAAGGCCTAAGATCATTATCACTTAGAATCAGAAATGGATGTTTCCCTGCTGGTAAAGCAAGGAAGGACTGGATGCAGTGCAGGTGTTTTACATCTTCTTGGCAGTGCAACTAAAGCAACACACATTTATTCTGCCTCTGCCTTTAAACAAATTCTTGTTTAAAGGTGAAGGCAAAAGTAAATCTATTCCATTATTTTCTCTGGTGGTCTATGCACTGTGTGTGCTGCTTTGTTGAGTGCTGCTCTACTGGCTGTCTGTCACATACATAGAGCTTGCTGGTAGAACAGATGAAGGTAGAGGAATAAAAGAAAAGACAGATGTGCATTAAGGATGATTGACACTGTGTAACAACTGGCAAAAAATATACACTAAAAGGATTTTTTGTGAAAGTGTAACAAAAGAGGAACAGCAAGTACAATACCATCTTCAGCAGATACTTGTATCTGAGAAGCTTGAAAATTAGGGTGGATAATGTAATGATGTTATTTCATCTGCTAAGCAAACATACAGGCCTGTACCAGCATGGCTGCATTTCTGAATGGTTTTAGCAGCTTCCCATGCACACAAAGGCAGAGAGACAGGTCCAGGGCAAGAACCCGCTCATAGGGCCAGATCCCTTGAGACTATTAATGCTACAAGATCACAGCCTAGACTGGGCTGTGACTCTGCCCTCTGTTAAACCTCTGAGTTGATGGCTTCCAGTTGCAAGTATCAGTACCACAGATGTGTACAAAGCAAATTCTTGGCAAGACCCAAGGCCAGATGACAGAGTTCATGAAGGAAAAAAGGATCATGCAAATCCCTTACACCATGTCTGACAGACAGCTCTGTATATAGCTGTCCATGTGGTGATCTCAAAGTTGATCAGGAGCCAGTTGCTTCTCCTTCAAAGCATAAGGTTTGCTTAAATCTGTTTGGAAGGAGAATTTAGAAAACGTGAGAGGGAGAAGGAAGAAGTACTTAAGGCCAGCAGCCAAGCTTAAGACTGAAAGAAGGGTGAAGATGCCTGACTATTGTTCTTATGAGAACCATAGCCTGGCATACCTCAGTTCTTGAGGACACACTTCAGCAAATCTCCCCTGGATAATGAGGCTCAAAGTTGCAGATGTTGGAAGGTCCTGGGTTTTTGACAGACTTTACTGTAACAAACACCTCTTGGGGGAAAAAAACGGTAACAATTACTCCCTGTAAAGGCTGTTCTTTCATCCACGGATCAGAAATATTGCAAGTTAAAACTCATTAAAAAGATTGTCTCTGCGTCCTGTTTAAAAGTAGTGCCAACTTTCTCCAAGCATTTGAGCAAACAGAAGTGCCACCATTAGTACTGCCTTCCTGAGGAAAACCCCTCTGATTCTCAGTACCTGTGGTAGCCAAGCAGCCAATAACATGTATCTGCCGTTTCCTACTGCTGCCTACAGGGTACTACCTGAACAAAGCTGCATGGCTGTGAGCTGAGCTACCACAGCACAAGGACTTCTAACCCTGCTGACTTCCCAGCCATTGCATGCTTCAAGGGTGGGTTATCTAAATGGGTTGTGAATGTGATACAGGCTAGCTGTGTAAATGCTAGCACAGAAGAGGAAAATGTTCAGCTCAATCACAACAATATTTTATGGCAGCACAGAGTCATTTGGCTTTTCCACCACTGCAGGTGTCCAGTGTTTCTATGAAATTCAGGGAAAGAACAAGACTGCTCATAATGTGATGGAGAGAGGCAAGCTTGCTTGGAGCAGAGTGCCAAAGCTACTAAGTAGAAAAATGTGGAAGGAAGGGGCAAGTCTGAACTCATGCTCCTTTTGGGAGTGTAATTGACTCACAGCAGGCTGCAGTGCTGTAGCAATCCCTAATAAAGATTCATAGTCGTCCAACCACCCATGGATTTGGATGCTGAAACCAATCAAAAAAGGATGGAGTTAGTGAGCGGCTGTTCTTCCCTTTGCCAGCACCAAACTCTGGTGTCAACTCCAGAGATGCTTGGGGAAACAGGTAAACATCAATGTTGTGTCTGCAGATGTCTTACGCCTGCAGGATTAGGTGGCCACTGACCAGGGGGTTGAGGTCAGGTACCTGTAGAAACAGGTAGCATGTAAATGAAGCTGTTGTGAGATGGCTTTAATGTGAGAAACACAGGGTGTCTCTGATGGGGAGGTAATGAAAGAATTGAGAGGGAATGTAGCTTGGTAGGCCTCCTTTGGGCAGCCATTTGTGCTGTGGGACATGTTCCAGGCAAGCTCCTGCTCACTCCACAGTGTTTCACACCCAGCACTTCTTGCTTCAGGCAGGAGTTTCAGGGCCAGATCCTTGGACATTGAGTCCACTGTGCTACCATACAACTGCTCCACTTCTTCTATCAACTTACTGTGAGAGGAAGGATGAAGGGGCTTTTAATTACTGACTATTCTTTATTTGGACAACCTTCCTGGCCTCAGTCCTGGTAGCTAGCTGAGATATTTGGGTTTTTTCCTAGAAGAAAAATGGACTTTTAACAGGTCACTTCTGTTCCCTTCACTGGATAAAAGAGAGACTTAACGTTTCACACCTGGAAAAGATCTACAGATGTTTACTTTGTTCATTACCAGGGTAGGATTGCTCACTATTTAATACTACTTGGCACTCATGTTGTGCTAGTTAAGGACAAAGTACTGCACATATTAATCAGCCTACACAAGAGTATGAGAGCTTCAGTTTTCAGAGGGGAAAACCCAGAGGGCAGATATCTTAAATGAGGTCACACACACAGCATCACTGTTGTTTCAATATATTCTGCTTTGGGAGAAGATCCTCAGCAACAGGGGAACAGCCTGAGGAATGGGGACCTAGTGGGGACTGCTGAAATGACTGATAGGTGAAAAAGGGGAGAAACCTTTTGCTGAGTCAAGCAATGGAGAAATACCTCAGAGATATTGGAGAGCAAGGGTCGGCTGCAGAATGTGCTCAAAGCCAGTAATAGTAGGTGTGACGATGAGATGAAATTAGAGTGAACTGCCACCGAAGCAGCCCTGACATGCAGGGACTGAAATAATTGGAAGGTTCCTGAACTATAGCACCACGTACAAGGTGTTAGGTTTCACCTGTATTGGTCAACTAATTGCTCCAGCAGTGGCACTTCAAAATGTCAGCACTTGCCAATATTTACGACTGAGTGGCTAGCTCAGCTGTGGGTCCGAGGTGCAGAATGTTCCTTTGTGATTGAAAGGGAAATATGATGGCAAATATACTGACACATATAAGTGGGAAATAATTTTAAATTGTGGCAAATATCATATCCCTTTTAAAACCAAATAAAGCAGAAGCTAGTTTTAATTTCACTGGCACTCACTGTGTGGAACTACCACACAGAGACTTGCAGTATATTGCAAAATAATACTAAACCCACAGACTTCTAAAAAAGATGTGAAAAATACATCTTGAAACAATTGTAAAATGCATTGCACAGAATTAACTAGTTTTTTGTTTCCTGGAGAATACACTTATAAATTAATAATCAAACTCTTACAGATGTTCTCTCCTGAGACATTGCTTACCATTGCACATCTGCTAAGAGACTTGCGAAGAATTTAGTGCATGTGCCAATTGAAGAAGTCACCTGCAGTCCTGGGATTACTTTTGACTTTCTACTTTCTTTTTAAAGCAAAGGAATAATACAACTTGACAGTATGGTATTACTTAGCTGCCCAGAAAGGCAGTTTTAGAAGATTCAGTGCCTAAATGAGAGTTTCAAATAGTTTTTACTACTTTTCTTTGTACCCAGCCCTACAAGTTACTGTGCCATTCTGCAGCAATTTGCTTGTTTCTTTCTAATGTATCTAAATAGAAAACAGCTGCAAATGTAGAGATCAAGTGGAACGTATTCATGGAATAAGGCTGGCAAACTTTGAGAATGAGGGAAAGGTGGCCACTTACAAAGTAAAACGACATGGTTTCCCATCAAGGACAGTTGAGGGGTCAGAAGCATAAATTGGACCTTCTGGCTCTAATACTGGTTCAAAATTAACAACACAGAATTGCCTTGGAAACAGTACTGCTATCAAATAAGCTATGCAATTCTGCTACATTTCGTTATTTAGCCACTTTAAACGTACCAGCAAACTAATATAACTTGGCAACTATTTTTTTGAAGTGAAGTATATTGATATATCACCCCAATGTATTAATATTGTGATTTATTAGTATAGCAAGCTTCGCTACTCGATTTGGCCAGTTCTGGAGCATTATTTCACAGGCTTACTGTATCTTAGTTACTTACAGATTTAGTACAGCAAGCTTCCTTCCTCCTTAAACTATGGCTCTTCAGCAAATCTTTCCATAAATCAAAATGTAAATTTCAATGTCTGCACTCGATAAGGTATTGTTACTTCCATCAAAAATTTCTATCTATCCATTTGGGAAAACTAAGCCTATTACAAGAAAATTCAGCTCTTTTCAAGTTTCAGGTTTGCATTTGAAGAGTAGGTCATTAAAATAATAGATGAGTGCTGCAGAGCCCACACTCCAAGTGTCTTCTACCTATAGACACATGGGATAACTTAAAAACTGGAATAAAATCCTTCATAAAGGAATAACTATAAGATAAGCAGGCTTTTCCAAAATGCTGTTTATGACGAATTTCTAAGACTGAAGGACCAAAATTAATTTTAGATTATCTTTTGGTAGCTATAAATTACATCTTATTCAAAACCAAAATCAAGAGCAAGCACTATTTTGTTGTACCTTGAGCTTATCCACTGAAGTTACTGAAGCTCTACAGAAAATATAATTTGGCACATGATGTATTTGTTACACTTGCATATAGTTCTTGCATTACAGTAATCAGAATGATTGCAACTGTACACCTGCATTAGTTTGTTCAGATGAAAGTCTGGGGTGATTGCATTGATTGGGGTATCCTATTCAGCAATAATGTCAGAGCCAAATTTGACACTTCATTGTTTAGTTCTTCACTATAGTCTGGAACTTCTCAGTGCACTTGAAAATGTTAGGAAGCAACTACTGGGTTATGTAAGTTTGGCACACAGCACTGGGCAAAACACAGGGCTGTAAAAGAGCTTTAAAAGGACCATATGCAAAAGAGTGTCTGCTAGTGACATGGCACTGCTGACACCCATTCTAAGCTTCTGAGTCTTTCCAGAACCTAAAGGTTGATTCTGAACCCCAGAACTCCTCCAGTGCCCAGTTGCACACTGATATCGTAGCACAAGAGACAACATGCCACACTACTTATCAGATAGAGATTGAGCACTCTGCTGATGTCTAAAGCACTTACAGATTCCAACAGTCTTTTAATTTTCAGGCTTCATTACTCTGTGATCCCTTTGTGCTTGCTCTTTCACCTAAACAGACTTCCTGCCTCTTTGGTGTTTACAACCACATCCTTATGTGCAGCAGACCCTTGTTCTTTCAGCCTTTATCTAGTGTTTTAGGATCTTCCCATATGAAGGCTTTCTCCAGTTCCTCATGCTGCAGTAGCTTGCTTTTTGTGCCTTTCCCAGATTGAGATCCTCTTTCTATGGCAGGAATGATCAGCACTGATAGCTACATTCCTTGCCAGTTCTTGCTTGCTTTTTCAGGTACACTAATATTACATGTTCCACTTGTTGCATCAATAGATCTGTTTTATATTGCAGGTGGCTGCTTAAATGTATTGTAAGAGTAACTGTATCAAGGTGGGAGCTCTTAGCCATCCTTTGTTCAACTACTATGTCCTCTGACCTTCATACTGTGGTTTACAGTGGAAGCATTTTTTATTACTTCACCTAATGCCATGGCCCCAGGCACTGGGGGATTGAAAGAAACAAGAAGTCAGATAAGAGGCTGTCACATTCTCTGCTGAAGTAAACTATGGTGGAGATAAGCTATTACAGTAGCTGCCACATATTATGCCCTGTAGCTGCGGACTGTTCCTCTTGTGGCAAGAATGGCACATGCACTTGAGCCTCACGTGTCCCACTTCAGTCTGGTACCTTAGCTGAAACATCTAAAGTACATCCTAAACTACCAGGCTCTAAGCTCTAGTGACTGAACTGAGAATGTATACCCTTCCTTTAGCTGTAATGGAGCAGAAAGGTTTGCTGGAGGAAGGGGAGAATGGCTGGGTGCACTATCAGCTTCAATTGCACCAGCAAGAATCAGCACTGACTTTCTGCTAGAGCCTTCAGTAAGCCTACTTTCATTATCACTGACAGGCTGGGAAGTTAGTCCCTCACTTCAAGTGATGGAGATCTCCTTTATGGGACTAAGACCTTGGTATCCAATCCTAGTCAGTAGCCCTGCCAGAGGGAACAGTAGCCTTGGCTGCAGAGAGCAAGAAGCTCATTTGCCTTTAAAAATCCAATATAATCCTCTCTTGGTGTTATACAAGACAGCAGTGCAATAGACGTGAGAGTTATTGATTTATCCTTCAGCTTTTGATCTGTCCTTCATTTTATTAACCTAACTTTATATTACAGGGTTTATGACTGATAGAAAAATACAATTATATTTCCATTTGCAAGAAATGTTCCTTGGGCCCCTTTTCTTAAAGGGGAAAGAGATCAGTGACACAATCTATGTGTCTTTACCACCATCTATAACCACCTGTATCATCTAGAATATGCTTTTGCTATCCAACCAGAGAATCAGAGCAGTTTAAATAGAAGTGCAGATGTTGAATAGCAAATAACAAACACTGCTGCTCACATGCGAAGAAGAATATTTGTGTAAAGAGCAGCCATACTCCAAATATCTGTTCAGACAAACACTTGTTATTTTAAATGCTCACAAATAAGAATGATGGTCGAGCTGGACAACAGTGGCTTCAAATATGAACCAATATCATATTTAGTTAGTTCTGTTACTTGCATGAGTTTTCTACCACATTATACCACAGAATCACAGAATCCTAAGGGTTGGAATGGACCTCAAAAGATCATCTAGTCCAACCCCCCCCCCCCCCCC
>NDXB01010518.1:7550-28347 GCA_002631895.1 Agapornis roseicollis
TATATATATATATATATATAAGTTCTAGTAGGTTATGGACAAAGTCTGTACTGTGATGTCCAGTTGCTCCAACATGGCTTTATATCTTCCTTTATGTGCTATGATACTTCCTATGTATAATTATTAAGCCCAGCCAGTAACTCAGAACCATGCAGCCACTCGTTCATTCCCCACTTCTTCCTAACCCAGATCCTGGAGGGATGGGGAGGAGAAGCAAAAGAATGTAACTCCCACGGGTTGAGATAAGAGCAGTTCGGTAACTAAGGTATAACACAAACCACTGCTGCTACTACTAATAATAATACTGATAAGGGAGATAACAAGGGGAGAGAATATAACCACTCACCACCCGCTGACCGATACCCAACCCGATGGAGCAGTGATCTAACCCTTCTGGGTAACTGCCCCCGGTTTATACAGTGGCCATGATGTGCTGTGTTATGGAATACCCCTTTACACAGAATCACAGATTACAGAGCCACCCATGTAGACATCCCATTACCAAAACCTTGCCATACAAACCCAATACAACTATCTAGTGCTTTCATTGTCATTCAGTGGCTGTAAGAAATGTTGTATGGTGATGCCTTCAGTCATTGGTTCTTTATCTGCCAATGCATTAGCATTAGCAACTCTATTGGTGGCCCTTGTGTCAACCATTCCCCACTTTGCTCTTAGAGAAGGTTAGATTTAAGATTTTAATATGCTTAATCAAAGTTTTGCCTTATATGCAAATGTAGCCTTATGGGACTGTTAGATCCCATTTATTTCCCATTTCTCCTAGTACAAGTGGCATTTGGAATTAGGCACAGTCTGTTAAATTCTACTGATAAGTAAGGTCATACCCAGCAAAGTGTATTTCTCAGAGTCAGTCTATCCGCTTTGCTGTCTTGATTGTGATGATTGTGATGCCTCAAAGAGAAGAAAGGTGCTGTTCTGAACCACAACAGTGCAAAGCTAAAGTTTCAGTGACCAGGTCCATTCAGGAGGTGCAGTGGAGTGTACCTATTTCTTCCCCCAGGTGATATCCTGTCCTACAAGTGCAGTGGTGCCCAGTTCCAAGAGCTAAACCGACAGACAACTAACATCATAAAAACCATTTTTCCCTGTGAAGAGCATCAGCATACTCAGCATATGTACTTTATGAGTCAGACTCATTAGATTAACTATCTGTTGGTGGGGAGGAACATCAGTGGATTGACTCTAGGCAGTTTTAAATTAAAACAAAAAACCAAACAAAACCCAAAGCAAAAAGATAGAACTACACAATTGTTAATACACAATTACACACCTTATGTGACGTGAGATATGAAATGAGAATAAAAAGGCTGTGATTTTTATTTTTTTTTACTGAGTATATAGTATCTCTGGGATCAATCTTGTTCTCACTGAATGTAATGCAGTCAGGTAGCAGGGATATAGCACAACAGTTACTGGTATAAATGCTATAAATATGAGGTTGTAAGACGAGGTTGTAAGAAAAGGTTGTGTAAAGATATGGCTGTTGTTTTTTTAGAGGCAGGAGATAAACACCATCATAGAAATAAGCAAACAAAAAAACCAATCACATGGTGTCAGATAAAAAAAAAAATAATAAAAATCCCAAACCATTATTTTATAGTGAATAATAAAACTAAATCTCTGCTAGCTTGAAAAAACAAAACAACAACAAAAAGAGCAACCGCAACCAAAGCCCAACCAATCAATAAGCCAAATCGTCATCCCAACATAGGAAACCACCAAAACAAAAAAACCCGACTCTAAGCAAGCAAGTCTGGGGATCTCTGTAAATCAGTTTCCTCAACTTATTTCCAAACAAGCAATTGAAGACCTCAGTGGCTGTCCTGATAAGCATTTAAATCACCAAGATTTTATCAGCAAAGAGTAGAATAACTTTTCTTTCAGCAGATTTACCTGTCATTTCACTTGAATTCAGCAAAACCCATTATCACAGTGTCACTTTCCCAGGGTTAGTGTAGCTGTTGTATATTCTTCATTGTCATGGTTTAAACCCAGCCACACAGCTCATTCACTCACTCAACCCCCCTTTCTTGCCCTCCCCTGCTTCCAGAGGGATGGGGGGAGAATCAAAAGAATGCAACTCCCACAGGTTGAGATAAGAACAGTTTAGTAACTAAGGTATAACACAAATCACTGCTGCTACCACCAATAATAATAATGATAAAGGAAATAACAAGGGAAAAGAATACAGCATCTCACCAACCACCAACAGATAACTCATGACACCCCAACCCAACTGAGCGCCGACCGAATACCTCCCCCAACCCCCAGNAGTAACTAAGACACAAATCACTGCTGCTACCACCAATAATAATAATGATAAAGGAAATAACAAGGGAAAAGAATACAGCATCTCACCAACCACCAACAGATAACTCATGACACCCCAACCCAACTGAGCGCCGACCGAATACCTCCCCCAACCCCCAGAGAACACTCGCCCTTCCGGGTAACTCTCAGTTACATCCTGGGCTTGACATGCTATGGTATGGAATACCTCTTTGGTCAGTTTGGGTCTGGTGTCCTGTCCCTGCTTCCTTCCTGCCTCCCCTCCTCCCTGGCAGAGCATGAGGCTCACAAAGTCCTTGGTCAGGGTAAACATTGCTTAGCAACAACTAAAAACATCGGTGTTATCAGTTTTGTTCCCAAGTTGAGTCAAAACACAGTGCTGCAGCAGCTACTAAGAAGGAGAAAAATTGACTGCTATTGCTGAGCCCAGGACATCCGTTTCTCTTCTTGAGGTGGGAAAGCCTTCACTCTGGGGCAGTCTTCCACAAAACTTGACCTAATTGTTTCACAGTAGATCATAGTCTATTACTTGGTTGTGCTGTTGGCCCGGGGCCAGATTGCCTAGTGCTCTGCTTTTAATCATAGAATCATAGAATAGTTAGGGTAGGAAAGGATCTTAAGATCGTCTAGTTCCAACCCCCCTACCATAAGCAGGGACACCCCACACTAAACCATGCCACCCAAGGCTTCGTTTAACCTGGCCTTGAATACTGCCAGGGATGGAGCACTCACAACCTCCCTGGGCAACCCATTCCAGCGCCTCACCGTCCTAACAGGAATGAATTTCTTCCTTATGTCCAATCTAAACTGCTCCTGTTTAAATTTGAACCCGTTAACCCCTAGTCCTATCATTACAGTCCCTAATGAAGAGTCCCTCCCCAGCAACCCTGTAGATCCCCTTCAGATACTGGAAGGCTGCTAGGAGGTCTCCATGCAGCCTTCTCTTCCCCAGGCTGAACAACCCCAAGTCTCTCAGCCTGTCTTCGTATGGGAAATGCTCCAGTCCCCTGATCATCCTCCTAGCCCTCCTCTGGACTTGTTCCAACAGCTCCATGTCCTTTTTATGTTGAGGACACCAGAACTGCACAAAATACTCCAGGTGAGGTCTCACAAGAGCAGAGTAGAAGGGCAGGATCACCTCCTTCGACCTGCTGGTCATGCTCCTTTTGATGCAGCCCAGGATACTGTTGGCTTTCTGGGCTGCAAGT
The DNA here is from genome assembly GCA_002631895.1 of Agapornis roseicollis. Lineage (NCBI taxonomy): Eukaryota > Metazoa > Chordata > Aves > Psittaciformes > Psittacidae > Agapornis > Agapornis roseicollis. Next base: position 11,069 of record NDXB01010518.1, read on the forward strand.
GCACACTGCAGTTGGCTCCCTTCTCCGCAGGGCTGCTCTGAATCTCTTCTCTGCCCAACCTGTAGCTGTGCCTGGGATTATTCTGACCCAGGTGTAGGACCTTTCACTTGTCATGCTTAAACTTCATGAGGTTGTCATCAGTCCACCTCACAAGTGTGTCAAGGTCCCTCTGGATGGCATTCCTTCCCTCCAGCGTATCCACCGAACCACACAGCTTGGTGTCATCGGCAAACTTGCTGAGGGTGCACTCAATCCCACTGTCCATGTCAGTGACAAAAATGTTGAACAAGATCGGTTCCAACACCGATCCCTGAGGGACACCACTCGTCACTGTCTCCAGCTGGACACTGAGCCATTGACCACAACTCTTTGTGTGCTGCCATCCAACCAGTTCTTTATCCACCGAGTGGTCCATCTATCAAATTGATGTCTCTCCAATTTAGAGACAAGGATGTTGTGTGGGACAGTGTTGGACGCTTTGCACAAGTCCAGGTAGATGACATCAGCTGCTCTACCCCTCTCCATCAGTTCCGTAGCCCCATTGTAGAAGGCCACCAAATTGGTCAGACAGGATTTCTCCTTAGCGAAGCCATGCTGGGTGTCAACAAGCACCTTGTTATTTTTCATGTGCCTTAGCATGCCTTCCAGGATAATCTGCTCCAAGATTTTGCCAGGCACAGATTTTATTAATGGGAGAGTTCAAGGAAGGTTATATACTTACTCAGCAGCATCTGACATGTTTGGTTGGTTATTTCAATTGAAACTGTGATTAAACCAATAACTGTTTCCCACTGATTTTCTGGATGTTTGGGTCTGGAAGGGAAGGCTCCAAGGGTTTGATCAGACCAAAGGAGATATCCTAGTAATTTCTGTATGAAACTGGAATTTCTGTTTTGACTACAGCATTTATCTTAAAAGAGCAGTTTTTTGAGTTATGCATTATGCAGGTAATAATACAAGGTGTGATTAGTGTTCCCTAGGGTGGCACAGTTAAATATACAGCTACCTTATTCTAGTTTCTCTGAATGCTAATGTAGAAGTTTCTGTTGCCAAGGGGAGGGGAAAGTTACGCAAAATAAGCATAAGGACTAATTTAGTTCATTTAAAGGTGAACACCTTTAAGCACATATGTGGGGTTTTTGAAGTTGATGGAACTATTTGCATATAAACCATGTATTCTTAAAAGTTCAGCTGAGTTGATTCATAAACAGCTTCTACATATGAGGCGGACACAAGCAAAAAGGAATAATCTAATTTAGCTTCTAGAATGGAATAGTTGCTTCACATTGATCTTTTGTGGAGGCTCTTATATATAATGAACTGAATTTTAATTCATTTTGTCTCAGTTCACTTATAAAGCCGGTTAACTAAGCTAGAGACATAATTTTAAAAACAACTGTAGACAAAGCATATGTTTGTTTAGCAAATGCTTGTGTTGTGCTGTTGCCAAAGGCTACCAGTCATGTTCTGATAATGAGAAGATAAGTGCTTTGCAGCTGTATCAGTCCAACATCCAAAACTGCAAGATGGGGTGATTTGATTAAACTGGTGAGGTTCATCAAAGACTTGCGAGCAAGTACTAATGCTACCAAACTGAAGCATAAACTGAGCAAACTGTCATAAAAATACAGAACTAATTTTTAGACATGTTTGAGAAACGTGTATTTGCAGATTAATCATAGAATAGTTAGGTTTGGAAAGGACCTTAATATCATTTAGTTCCAACCCCCTTGCCATGGGCAGGACCACTTCACACTAGACCGTGCCACCCAAGGCTCTGTCCAACCTGGCCATGAATACTGCCAGGGATGGAACATTTATCAGTTCCTTAGGTAGTCCATTCCAGTGTCTCACCACCCTCACAGTAAAGAATTTCTTTGTTATATCCAACCTGAACTTTCCCTGCTTAAGTTTTAACCTGTTGCACCTTGTCCTATCACTGCAGTCCCTAATGAAGAGTCCCTCTCCAGCATCCTTGTATGCCCCCTTCAGATACTGGAAGGGTGCTAAATAAAATTAATACAAATTTTTGACTATGCTCATGGAAGTATCTGTCTCCAAAGAGTAAATTTCTCCAAGCTTTTGTTCCTGTGAAATTGCTGAACATGACGGTCATTGTCAGATTTTTAGCAAATATTGATTGCTAATAGCATAGAGTGTATTTGGATGAGATATTATTTACAAGTACTAATATTGTTGGCTCAGTTTCTATGGTAATAGAGGGATAAATGTCATCAACATTACTGCAGGGAAGCAGGGAATACTTTGCTATCTATACCTTTGTCTGTCTTTGTTAAGATCAAAGACTTGTCACTGCACTGCACTGTACACAGAAATGGAGCTAGATTCAAGCTATAGTAGAAAAAGAAAACATTATTGATTTAGCCTTGTTTTAGGTCCTTTCCAACCCCAACTATTGTATGATTCTATGACTCAGTGTTGTTCAACATATAATCTGGAAAACATTCATGGTGAAATTAATCTTGAAAATGGAGTGAACAGGCAGGTAGCAGTTTATTGACAGTCCTAAGAATGTCAAGGTAGTAATGACAAAGGCCAGCTTCAAAGAATTACACAGAAATCTTACTAGCTGAAGTCATTGAGTGAAAGAAATGGCAGCTGAAACTCTGTGTAGATAAATAAAAAGCAGTGCACATAAAAAAAAAATAAAAATCTGTACCTATACAATTATAGGTTCTGAGCTGTCTGTTTCCAACTGGGAATCAGATTTCAGCATCCTGATGGATGGTGTGATGAAAATACTAGCTGAATTCTCAGTACTACCTTAAAACCCAAATAATATGCTAGGTATATGATGGAAGTAATAGAGGAAATCAAAACCATCACTAATACTATGCCTATTCCTGCTTCTCTCTCCCCATCATTGAAGTAGGCTTCTGAGTATAACTGGAAGAGATAAGTAGGAGAGTAGTAAGGAGGTCCTGAAACTTCTTCACAATCAATGGTATAGAGAAAGATTCTTCAAGTTAGAAAAGAGGTGGCTGAGAGATAATATAATGGAGAGGTAGAAATAAGAAACAGTTCATTTTTTTCCTCTTCTAATACAAGAACTAAGGGATATAAAATGAAATCAGCAGGGGGTCAGTTCAGCACTTATAAATAGCTGATTGCACAACATGCAGAATGTTCTGAATGTGGAAAGTTTATATGAGTTCAGAAAAGCAATGTGATAAATCTGCTGAGGACTCTGAACTGCAGTCTACTGGAGACTGGAAAGGTGTTTTGGGGAAATAGCACTGTATTTGTTCTGCTTATATTCTAGTGTGTGTGTGAACTAGTATATCACTAGTTCTTGTGTGATATACTCTACTATCAAACAGCCAAGGTTGGGCTACTGGACATGGTGGGCCTTTGATCTGACACATGATTATATCTGCATGTATATGGAGAAAAACAAAACAAGGGGGGGAAGGGGAAACAACAAAATAACCCTTCCCTTCTTTGTCCCTTTCCCTTACAGTAAGTCCCTATATACCAAAGAATAAGAAAAAAGAAAAATCTCTGCTTGATTTAAGGAGAACAGATTGTAAAGTTTCTTATGCTAATTCATCTTCAGAGTGTTACCAAATGGAGAACTATGTGAACATTGGAAAAGGCTGACTCCAGGTATTTTTCTCCTTTAAAAAGTACACTCCTGAAAACTCAGAAGCAGTCCTGCTTTGCTGGCTATACCAGCAAATGCTAACTTTAATGGAGCATGCGTTACTGTTTCATAAATTTAAGTTTAAAATTAAAAAGTTAAGTTTCAGATTAAAATTAAAAATGAAACTGAAAAGGTAGTTTCTCCTATCTCATCCACAAGGCAATGATGTTTTGTTCAGCATGCTGGAGCAGTTTTTTTGTGAAAGCATATCTAATCTGAGACAGAATAAGATGTATTATTTCCCTTTCCCTCTGTTAACCGTTTTGTTATGTTGTCCATCCTTCTACATTGGCATGCTAATAAAAAAAAAAAGGTTTAATTGTAGAAGGTGGATAGTTTGCACACAATTTCTTCCAGTAAGAAATTATTCTTACTCATGTTTGCTTTTTCAAGCTCATTTCTCCTTTGTATAAAAAGCCTTGTGTATGCATTGGATTTCATCTTTACCTTTAATTTCAGGTGTAAGTCTGCTTGACCATTGCCCTTGTATGTGACCAAAGCATATTTGACCCATCTGATCCTGCTCCTGACCAAGGAACAATTTATTATTACCCATCATTAAGCAGGGAACTTTTTTGGTAACATGTCAGAATGGTTGCTCTTCATCCTCAGCAAAGAAAGTAATCTGAGGTAAAAGTGGGGAAAATGCTCATCAAAGAGAGGCATTGGCTGAACAGAAGGTTTGCAGTGGTAGCAGAAGCCTGGTTTCCCACTAAATTTCCACAATACATATGAAGGTCTCTCTGCTCTGTGCTGTTGGTATTTCCATGGGAGACAACAGTGTTTTTTATCTCCTTAGTTTATTTTGTGATTTGGCTTGAGGAATCACTGCAAATGAATTAATGAAGAGCTAAACACCTGTTTTCTCTAGCATTTTCAAGTTTGCAAAGAGAATAAAACCAAGAAAACACGAGAATGATTATTACTGTTATTATTACCATTGATTTCCAGATCGTGCAAACATTTGTCCTACCACAGGGAGAGCCTGTCCCTGTGTTCTCTGAACTGCTCAGTGAATTTCCTTAGAACTAAACCCATATTTAAGGGTGTTTGTTTCTATGAAGAAGCAGGAATGTTTTCCAAGGTATCAAGCAATGAAGAGTTTTTAGAAAGTCCTGTGGAGAGGCTTATTTCAGAAGATTTCACTCTTTATTTTTTCCTCTATTTCCTCTGTTTTTCTAGTTTCCTTTTGTTTTTACCTTTTCTTGTCTCTGCCTCGCAGAATATATGGAGAGGTAGCTTTTAAAATGCCTGAATGTACTTATAAGACCTACCTATATTTTACCAAAGAATGAATAAAATGAGAGGAGCTGGAAGAAAAGATGGTCAAGTTCTGTTGCTAAAGTTGGCTATGCCTTAAGTTTGGGGAATTTTTGCAGTCTAAGGAGGCTGAAATGGATACTTTTCTTTCTAGTTATTTTTTTTCATCATGTGCACATCGTTGATTCCAATGACTGCCAGGGTAATTATTTCTTTGTTTGCCAGGAACATTAAAATTGCTATGCTTTCTAAAGAAAATGTGCTCAGGCTTCTTGAAAGTAAGTGCACAATAGGCTATCACAGCTGCCTTTTTTACTGGAATTATTTTAAGTAGTAACGATACACAGCAATTAACCCTTTGTGCTTGAGGATGCACATAATAGTCTCAATCAATGGGCACTTAAAGAATAAAGGGACAGGAGATGTGCAGTTTCAAGATTAATTTCTGAAAAGTCTCTATTTGAACTGCTGATATCTTCAATAATAGTCATCTTTCAACAGCGTATTGGATTTTCCAATCCATTATCTCATGTATTACGTCAAGAAAATACTTGGTTTTACTCATGTTGAAAAATGTATGGCTGAAGTTATAACTTGGAAGAGTGAGATACCACATCTGCTAATCGAGACAACTCTGTTATAAGGGACAGGTCAACTTCCCTGATTTAGAGCCTTTCCTGAAATCTGGTCAAATCACAGGTTTCCATGTAATCATGCTAACATCACCCCCTTTTAATTTGCTGCATAGATTATTTCCCATTTCTGTTCCCTGAGAAAAGGTAGTCTTTCAATTATTTTTTCTTTATCTGAAAAAAAATTACACCAATGTATTTCAATCCAAAGCAGAAAATGGTATTAAAAATTGCCAGGTGAGTGGATTAGCTTGCTTCAGCAGTCTTGAATTGGAAAGGATGCAAAACTGATGCCAAAATGTTCACCTTTAGGTGACCTTTAAGACAGACAGAGAATCCTGTGATTCTCACAGAAATGTATCCAACATTGTTGAAGTTTTCATACCAAGTTAACTGAAGTCAATGGAAAGAAGTCCATGATTGGTTTAATGGAGATGTATACAACATTTTCTCTGCTGCTGGTACTGGTAAATAAGCAATTACCTGAAAGGCAATACAGGTTTCTGGAGAATTTACCCAACTTTAGTGTGAAAGTAGGAGATCCTGCCTTAAAAATAAAAAGGTATTTAAAAAGATATTTTCCATTACATTTTAATCAAACTCGGGTACTTTTCTGTGGACTTTTAAAATAATTTTTTGATGCAGAAGCATGTAAGCAGACCTCACTGTGATTGCATCTGATCTGTTGAGACACAACAGACCTCACTGTGATTGCATCTGATCTGTTAAGAGCACAACAGATTCCTTCTTATGTGGTTAAGTCTGCTGGATACAAATCTGGAGAGAGCCTCTCATTTTTGCTATTTATAGTTAATCACTACTGGTGTTAGTAGTTGTATGTTCTTATTTACACTTTAATTTTCCACAGCATTTTTTTTGGTAGAGAGAGAATGTGTAAGAAGTATAAAGCCTGTTGTCTTGCCTGAAGTTTCTTAATGTATTGTGTACACGTTCTGTAGATTGACAAGACACACTTTTCAATGCAGCAACTGTAGACTTTGGGACTCTTTGTAGTGACAGAATTTCTAATTTGATAAAATGAGAGCAATAAGCTTAATAAATAGGGGAAAACAATGAACAGGAAATGCAGTTGCTTTTGACGTACATTTCTCTTTTCAAGCTGACTATATTTTCCTCTGTGTACCTCAGTGCTTGTAAAGCTCTCCAGTGAAAACTGGTGCTGGTTTGAATAGCAAAAGAGAATGGGATCTGTATATTCACGGGGCCAGTTGAAATTAAACTATTAAATTACTTGATTGTATTTAGTGCAATGAAAAAAAATAAAAAGTCTTCTGTGTTTTGAGAGGCAAAATTGGTTATAGTTTTATGCTTTAAGTATTCCTGCCTCTTTGAATTTAACTAATTGTTGACAAAATATTTGCTTGGGATCTGAGATTCTTCTACACTGGGGTTTAAATTGCAAGACTCTTCCTGTTGCTGTTTTCCTAAAGACTTGAAATTCTGCTGGGTGAAAAAACTTCTTTTACAGATCAGATGTATCTTGCACTTAACTGCATCGGTGGTTCAGATAGTGGCTTTGAAAAGGGATTTTATTGTACTGTAATGGAATTTGCAGCTGGGGATTCTTTCCCCTTCACTGGGTCATTTATACTGTGTAGCTGTGGTAAATAGTATAATGTAGATTATCTGTCAGACAGTATGTTTGGTGATGTTGGTTAGAGTGGGTTAGGAGAGCTTTGTAGGAATGCATTGGGATTTAGAGACCTTTGAGTGGGTTCCTTGTGTTTGGTTTAGTTTGTGAGAAAGTGTGTGTGTGTCAGGGGAAACGATCAGGCATAGCAGTCATGATTGTTGTTGTTTTCAGGGGTTTTACCTGGACAGTAAGAAATCCAAAGGGTCAAAAGTCTGTGGTAAAGACTGGAGAGACTTGGAACTGGATCCTAAATAATACTGCCTATTCTTATTAACTCTTCCAGAGTGTATATGCTTCTCTAATTATGAAACTCTACAAAAGGTCTTTGTTTTTACATGCAAAATTCAGTTTGCACTGAAAAGCTTTGAAAATATTAAACCGTTTCTGTCAGAGGTAATACTCTGCATTCTCAAACTTGACTTGAATTTTAAACAGTAATAATAACCTCCAGGCAAATCCCGAGAAGTGTTACTTTCAGTTTCAATATGTGCTGGGCACTCAGCACCTGGAAGGCAGCTTGGTAGAAAAGGCCCTGGGGGTTCAGGTGGACCAAGCTGAACAAGAACCAGGAATGTGCCCTCATGGCAAAGGTGGTTAACAGTATCCTGGGCTGCATTAGGAGGAGTGTTGTCAGTAGATGGAGGGATGTGATACTTCCCTTCTACTCAGCACTGGTGAGGCCACATCTGGGGTACAGTTCTGGGTTCTCCAGTACAAGAGAGACATGGAGTTTCTGGAGAGACTTCCATCAAAGAGCTATGAGGATGGCAAAGGGAATGGGACACCTCTCCTAAAGGAAAGGCTGAAAGACCTGAGACTTTTCAGCCTGGAGAAGAGAAGGCTCAGGTGATCTCATAAATGTGTGCAAATACTTGAAGGCTTTGTGTAAAGAATGTGAAGCCAGGCCACTTGAAGACCAGAGCCATGTGAAAGAGAAAAGCACTCAAGAAACTCCAGGTTCTGCTTATCACTGTAACTATTCCTGCTCTAGTGATCAGTACTTGGCAATCACTGTGGGTATCATCAGTGCCTTCAGCAGTGGAGGCACATACAGCATGGAGACAGAAAGAGATCAAGCAAATGCTGAAGTACTGTAGCTATAATGCTTCAGGTCCTGCAGGACCAGTAATGCTTCAGGTCTTGTAGCTGTGTACCACATATATGTCTGAAAGAAATAAAAGAAACCTCAAGATCCAACTGAGATTATTTACTACAGAAAGAATTTTGAGAAAGGACATCAGAAGAAATGTTTCTGATAGAGCAGACTTTATAATCTTCTGCCTCATCTTTTTTCACTTGCACACAAATAAGAAAGTGTGAGAGATGTTGTGTTTTATTACATTAAGTAAATATCCTTCCCCCTTCAGAGATTTTGGTAGGCAGAATTCTTGTTGATAATGTGTGATAGTATTTGGCACTGCACTTGAATCAAAGCCAGAATAAATTTGAAATTGAGATTTGAATGCAAATGGAAAGCCCCTCAAGGGCTCATATTTTACTGATAAGATAATCAGGATCACTTATTTGTTTGCAGCATGTTTCTACCTGTGTTGTAGTATATATATAAATATAAATATAATATAAAGTATTGGTGTAACATAAAGGTAGGGTAGTTCATGTGCTTGATGAGCAAGAGCTATCTTTCTTATGGTTTGCTATGTAACATAGTATGTGCTTTACCAGACAGGCAGTACTTTGCCTTCATTTCTACATTTTGACTCATTTGCATTTTCTCATAATTTGCTGATGATAAAAATTAACCCTTTCTGAATATTTTAGTAACCCTAAATTGCCCATCTCTTTGCCTGTTTCACTCTGCTGTATTCCTTTCCCTTCAGATTCTTTTCTAGTTTAATTATTAGATACCTAATTTATCTTCTATTAGATACATAATTTATCTTTTATTAGATTCTAGTTTTCTGTTATGACTTTTCTCATATTACCTTTTCAATTAAGACACCTTCCTTTCTTTTGGAGATAGCCTTAATTCCAATTCTATTTAATAGGAAGCATCTCAAAATACAGCACTATTCACGCAGTACTCTCAAAGTTGTGGCTGCTCTTCTCAAACGTAAATGACTATGCTAAACAGCACTTGTAAACGGTGGTGGGTATTTCTATCCCCACTGTCCCCTCTCCCCCTTTTATTTTTGTCTTCCTCCTAGCAACCCTTACTGCAGTACAGTTGAACACTGTCATTTCCAGAAGAGTTAATATCCTAATAATTACTACCATACAGCAGCATAACTAAAACCAGCTCACAAGACCAAAATATTCTGAACCAGCTCTGTGAGCACTATGTTGTGGTCATATATGTTGTAAAGCTTTAGGACAAGGTAAGGGATTAAGCTACAGATACGTTCTGTCTGGGTTCTGACACTTGCTACTGTGAGAGTCTGATTAATCTCTGTGAGGCTTCAAAGCCACTGTGAGGTTTTGAAGAATATAGCTGATGATTGTTGTAGCCTGGATAACCTAAACATATAAAAGAGAAGCAGCACAGAGAGGGTGTCCTTTATTAACCAAATTGCTGGAGTGGTGTTGCTTGTGTTAGTGCTGTCTAAGGCTGTTGTTTGGTTATTTCAGTAGAAGTTTAGAGTGCCATGCATAGTGTTTGGATACAGTTCTGTGCCTTGTGATAGTATACTTGAGGGCAGGGATTCTCAGCTTTTATGAAATACTCCTACAGCACTGCATAGTGTCCTTGAATATTTGTGAGTCCAAAGGTTCAGTGCTAAATGTCCTGGGGACTGTGGTGTTTCGTGCATTGCTTTTCATTTTGGCCTTTTTTTTTTTTTGTCTTACTTTACACAATCTCTAAACAACAAATTTAGATTATATTTTCCATAAAAGTAGATGTGGTGGACAAAGGATAAAACAATGGCAAATTCGTAGGGAAAGTTGCATATACATGTATCAGTCTATGTATGTGTGTATAAGTGTATAGATTTTAAGATTATCTGTCAATGGGTGTATAAGTCTTTCCTGGAATGTCTTCTGATATTTGGAAAAATTAGGTGGCTTAGAGAAAAGTTGAGAAAGTAGTAGCTGGAATTCTGTAGTTATCTTCATGATTGCTTTTCAAGACTCTATCTCACTTGCATGTTTTTATCTCTCCTTATTCATCGTTCTTGCATATGTCAGCAAAGTCCATTCTTTGTTGCACTGTAGAGACAGAGGAAGCAGAGTGAGTCGTCTTTTACTCCCCATAAGACACTTGGGTATCTGAAACCCATCTATCCAGATAGCCTGACAAGTACAGTTTGTTTCCACAGTATGAAGAGAGGTACTAGGTCTTGTTATGGAGCAATAGATGGTATATACTGGTGATACAGAGCTTTTGTGTACAAGTGATGTTATGTTGAGAAGCCTGTGGGGAGGACAGTAAACCAGCTGGAGAGTACTATGGTGGCTACAGTAATAAAGCACCTGAAACTACCCAGGTTTCAATTTTAACAGTAGCAAATTAGTGCAGAGTTCAGAGGAAAAAATGACTCTCAAGGCCTCTGGCTGTAACTGAAAACCAGCTGCACTTTTATAGTGACATTGCAGTCATGGAGCAATCCTTTTAATACTCTCTGTGATTTAAATTGAGGGGAGGGCTGAGAATACCCTGTCACTGCACTCTTCAGAGAGTTGAGAAATCATTAAGAAAATGTCATTTGTATGTGCTCAAAAGTATAACCATGGAGGAACTCCCGTCCATCCCCCAAAGACCAACCAGTGCCTAGCTTTGGATAGTTTCTTCTTGCCAGTTTGAAAGAGAGAAAAATCAGAACACTATGCAAAATATGATGACAAAACACATGCAGTCAAGTCACAGTCTCTGTATTTGACAGCAGCATTCTTTTAAGAGACTACCTCAAATACACATCCCTCTGGTGGAGGCAAGTCTTCTGGATCATGATTGTTTTTCCTGTACCTGGTTTTCACATCTTTGTGATAGTTTTTCCTTACTGTACTATAATTTTTTCTCTTTCCTTCTATAAGCATTACTTTAACATGAGGCACTTTAATTACTTCTGCTATTTTGTCTCTTTGTAGTAACTAATCTCTCCCCATTTTTGCTGGTTAATGAAGAAAAGGCACCAAACTTCACAGCCCAATGAATTTGGTTATACAATAACAATCATGTACAGCCCTTCACACTTTCATAATATTTGTGTGTCTGACTTAAAGGAATATATTGCAGGATAAAAAGCTGAATAGAGCAACAGTACTGGACAAGCTTTGAATTTAAGAGAAAAAAAAAAACAACAAAAAACGATGTAGTGTTTTGATCCTCTGAATTAGCACTATAGTGCGAGAGCAATCTTGCAGACAATGAACCAAACAAGCCACTAATTTCATTGTTGATTCTCTAAACATGGGTCCAATTAATGTCAATGGAACTGTTTATATATACAAAATCAAGATTGCATGCCTAATCAGAGACTGAAGGCTGCAGTAAGTTACCAAAGAAAGTGAGAACATTCACTAGAAAGACACCCAAAAAGGACGGACCAAACTGCATCATTTGTTTGGGGTTGAATAAACCAACTCCAGTAAAGTTTTAAAGAGGAAATAAACAAACAAACAACAAAACCCCTCAAAAATTCAAAGAAAAAAACCCAAAAAAACCACCCAAGTAAAACAGCAACAAAAGCAAACAATCAAAACCACAACAACCAAAAGCCCAAAACAAGGAATCAAGTACACCCCCCATGCCTAAAATGTATAGAAATTGACCTGAATTATGTCTGAACTTTATAAAGTTCAGTATCTCATTCATCATTCATTTAGCTGTCTTCCAGAATGAAATGAAAGTGATGAAATAGGCTAACCCACTTGAGAGATGGGAATAGTTCTACTTGTATTTCAGAGCTGGAAAGTTGACAAATGATATTCAGTAAAGTATCTGAAAGTATTTAAAGACATGATAGATTCCCCAATAATGTCATGTTAATGCTGCTGCTCATCAGAGACCTGTTTTGTTACTGTGATCAACCTCTTTTGCTAGGAGGCTTATTGAATTTAGATACCTTTCTTTCTATGTGTGGCTTTTTATGAAGCAGCCAGTTAACAATCTTAGGGAGAAAGGATAGGTAGCTAGAAATAAGTCTCTTTAAATGAACTGCCCTGTGCCTGAGGTATGCAAGTAACTTACAGCTTAGCACAAGTAGATGCATTTTGTTTGTAGATAGTATGAAACAATACACAGGCTGGAAGGAAAGCTAACTTTCATTTCCCTTCTCTGTGAAGTAAGCTCTGTGTGAAAATTCATTAGCTTCTACATATATAGTTTTGTGAATCTGAAGAGTCCTATACAAAGTGCTCTAATATATTTTATGAAATAAGAAGTTATCACCTTGAAACCACAAATGCCAAAAAAAGCAGCCCAAATTTATATTTTGAGTTGACAAGGTAGATGATCATTTAATCTCCCAAGAGCCCATGTGCTATTTCAAGCTTGTGTTTTGCTGTTCAGTTACAAAAATAATTCTCAGTCGCAGGGTTTGAACATTTTCCAAAGGTTTTAAATGACTTTTGAATAATCTGACAGAAATTACTGAACATTTGAAAGGCTCTTTCCAAAGCCAAGTGGATCGTTCAGGAGGATGGAATAATATTTATGGTCATGCTATATTGCCTTTTAATTGAGAAAAGAATCTGGAAATAGAAGATGTAGGAAAGGAAGATGTAGGTGGCAAAAGAGATGTAATTTGTCCTTTTTCCCTTAATTCTAGCAGGTTTTTCATACTTTGGCACTTGGCTAATTGAAAGATGGTGGAACTGTGGAGAAGAAGATGATCAGAAAAAAGTCTACCGCAGCAACTTGAATGTCAGTGAATATCATCTGTTGTTTACTTACTTGCTAGGTATTCTTGGTTTCCATATTTATATTAACATATAAGCTGGAACTTTGTACTTGCAAGATGTATGTCGATACACGTAGCTTCCTGTTCTTGCAGGGACCTAGGTGCTTTTTTGACACCATCTCTGTGCAGAGGTTTTACAAGACAGAGTTAATATAATTTCATGATTGTGAAACACCAAGTTAATATGACAAAGTACTAATGTAAGATGAAGTCCCTTTCCTGTTCCAGAGGAAGACAGGGTTGTAAGAAGAAGGTCTTTTCTCTTGAGGTTTGATTGTGTGTGCTTTCTTTTGTATCTCAAAATAATGGGCTTTTTGGCACTTAACCTCCATCTTAGCTAGGTGATCTATCTTGATGTAACCAAACAGTAGTGGGCTTCAAACATCACCACTCTTGTGACTTTTCCACTGTTTTTCTTCCAGAGCTCCTGTTTCTTCTAGCCAGGTTGGCTAAAATGGGACTTGCACTTATACTGTCTCTGATTCGCTTCACAGTCTGGGTGGGCATTGAATGGAAAGCAGAGGAATTTTTTTTTATGGTCTTGAACTTTTGTGTGCCTTCTAAAATTTTTGCAATCTCACAGCAATATAAGGAGAGATAACTTTGGGTCTGTAACTGCTGAGTGATATTTAAATAAATAGGTACTCTGTTGATGTGGAAATTTATTCCATAAAACATCATTTTGTCTGGATTTTTTGCTGACGATTTGAGTGGCAGGATCACAGAATCACAAAATATTTTTCTTTCCTTTTTGTTTCCTGTATTTTAAGGGCTGAATATTTTTTTCAGGTTTTGCATTGGGGAATCATACCAACCCTTTAGATAGCTACCCAGCGGAAAGAAATATGAAAGCCTGAGCTGTACGAGTTAAAAACTGTCACCCAAGCAATGGTTTTAATTTGTTACCTCAGTGAGTATCATCATGTGTTTTCCTTTATCACCTCTGCGATGCTTCGAATAATAAATAATAATGCTGCTTTGTTCTTACATGATACTTTTGTCCATAGACATCAGAGAGGATTATAAGAAAGAGGTCGTTATTTTATTGCCCTGTTTCAAGATGGAGAAACAAAGATGTGAATTGAGTTGCTGAATGTTATCCAGTGTGAGAGCTGGCAGAGAAATTACTGTTAGTGTCACTTTTCATTAGAAAAAGCTGATTCACTGAAACTGAAACTTTTTATGGAAATTCATTAATGTCCTGGAAATTATGCAGATCTAAAAGCAAATGAAAATGACAGACTCTGTAGCAAGACAGTAGCTGAAGCCTGGTGGCAAGGGTACATAGTATGGACAAGGAAGACCTAGATTTTACTTTTAGAACTGAAATGAAAAGGAATATGAAGCTGTCTCCTTCAAGAGAATATTATTGTCTGTAGATGTAGTATGTTGGTAGACGTACTCACCTGTCAGGCATAGTACGGTCTTTCTCAGACAGCCCAATGAACAGTGGGTCTAGTAAAGTGGTTTAGTCTTCTAAAATTAGTTCCCATGCCCCATTCTTGATGTGGATTGTTTTTTGTGTGTGTTAAGGAGTGAGAGGATTTTATAGCTTGCTTTTCTTTGGTATGTAGGTAAGAAAAAAAATATCACTAGGGTCTGAAACTTTTACAGCTAAGAAGACTCTTCTATGTGACTGTCTTTTCTGTGCAACTTTTTGGAACTGCTCATATTTCAAACTTGGTAGTGGATTAAAAATACACTTTGAGGAAAGAAAGGAATGAGAGCAGAAGGGTGGATGGATACAAATATACTGAAAGATCATGTATGATATATTTCCTCAAGAATCCTGGGCAGAATTATCAGAGGGTTTGGGATTTACCATGACCCATGAAGGAAACTTTGGAAAAAACAACCAAACAGGCGTTCCATTTTTCAGTCCAACATCTCCAGTTGACAATTTTGGAAAAGGGATCATGTTCTTTTGCCAAAGAAAAGCTGAAGAAAAAATTCCAGACCAAATCCCTCTGGTTAAATATTTCATATGACAAATTCATTCACACTTCAAAATAAAAGTATAGAATAACTGTGAAGTTTCTGTTACATTTCATGTATATAATCATGAAGACAAGGAAAGCTGTTGTGCTCAGGAGGCTGGAGCATCCATTGAGCTTTGGGAGAGACAGCTGGAGGCAGCTTGACTCAGCAGAGAACAACAAGATAAATAAAAAATAACAACTTTTTTCAATAATTCACATTGAAACTCTGAAGAAAGGGTTTGTTTTTATGCAAGTCCTTTGAAGATTTGTTGGCAGTTTCACATAAAAGAGGGCTGGGAGACTGTTCAAGGGGTCAGCCAAGAAGGCAGTCTCTGTACACCTTTTTATGGTGAGCTCAAGCCAGACAGGCAAAACAAAAAGAGATAAAAGAACTTCAGCAGGGAGGGAAAGGAGAATCCTAATTGTGTTGTGAATTGTAGCATGACTGTAGTGGGTAGGACAGTAGTTTTCTCCTATTTTGCCATTAGAAGTGGATGTGAATGTATGTTTTATAAAGATGGTTTGTACAGCAGTGTCTTAAGGGTTGATGTGAAGTTTGGTTTAGAGACCTGTGGCTGTTTTTGAAGACCTGGTTTAACTAAGATAAAGAGGGACCTCTGATCTTACAGGACCCTAATGCGTGGTAGGAAAGGGAGACAGAAAGATGGGAGAAACATGGCAGTACACAGAAGGAGAGAAAATGAATTCATTTAGGTGAATAGTTGAATGGGGCTTTGAGCAGCCTGGTCTAATAGGAGATGTGTCTGCCCATGCAGATGATCTTTAAGGTCTCTTCCAACCCGTACCATTCTATGATTCTATGAATATCAAGCTGGGAGCCTGAGGCATTCTGTGTAGCACTGCCTACTGTTTTTTGACTTAATTCCTACAAGGGATCTGCCATACCAGTTATCATTTTCTCACAGTCCAGTTAATAAGAATTCCTGCACATGGCCTGCCACAAGTGAAATACTTCTCCTGCCCTCTGAGAATTTTTAACAGGCCCCCATCACAGGAAAGTCCTGCTGACTCCTCACTGCCTTTTAAGAGAGCCTTATTATTGCCTTAGTCAATAATAAATCGTCCAAGATTCACAGTCAGTATAACAGACTCCCTCACTGTGGCTGTCAACCTCATTATACCTTTTTTGCCAGTACTGAAAGTCCACCTCCTCTTAATCTTTGTCTTATGTTTATAAATCAATTCCTGTCATGGGAGAGTATTAAAAATAATTGTGCAGCTGCATTAATCAAAGGAATACTGGGCTGAAGGGAATATCAGACATGATAGCTTGTCAGTGATCAGAGGCAGAAAAGCTGCTTTCAGGTAGTTTGCATGGTTTCTTCAACACTAATTAACAAACTCAGTGCCTTCTGAATTATGAGGGGGAGCAAGGGGAGGGAGGAGGAAGCCCCAAGATGTGTATTGCTGCAACAGGAGTGGAACAACAGATCTGACATATGTGAGGAGCTTTAGCATTAAACACCCTTGTCTTAAAGGTGTTTGCCCTGTGTCCATTTTTGTTAGTAGAATGTGTGTTTCCTAATAACTGAAAGTCCTAAGCTAGTTATCAGACGGTGGTCACTTTTCTTGCAAAGAGTTTTCAGTTGCCTGGATAGACAGGAAAGGATATAAGGATCATGAACTTTATATGCCCACCTGCAGGATGAAGCCACCATGACAGCATATGACTGTGGCACTCGAGCTGATTTACGACTCCTCAAAATCCACACAAGTCTGATTCTGAGTTTGTGATTATAAATATAATTTCTGAATAATTACAAAGTTGTTCTGTGTTTCAGACTGCTGGTGATGCTGACCCTGTTCACTACTGTCACTGGGTTACAGACAGCAATATTGACTGCTCAGATGCACCAGGGAGGAGTCTTGTGGTGCAGAGTAGAAGGTATGTGTTTTGCGGGCACATAGATGTTGGTACTATGCTGAGAAAGTAGACATTGTCCACTCAAGTGTGTCTAAGCAGCAGGCAAAGGAATGGTCTTTTATTGTTTCAGTTCTCACCAAACCTTATTGCCTGGTGAATGATCTGTTCAATGCATAAAAAATGCTGACTTTAATAATTTCTCATAACACAGGCTAGAAACTGTTCTGTTGCTATCAGAAAATTACTATGAGAGAAACATCAACTAACCACCCTCTAGCTACCCTCCTCCTTCCCCCCCCCCCCCCCCCCCCCCCCCCCCCCATCCCAAAACCCAACAACACCAAAAT
>NDXB01010518.1:34059-50258 GCA_002631895.1 Agapornis roseicollis
TTTTTTTTTTTTTTTTTTTCCCCTAGAGAATGCATGAACATTTCTGCAGGTAATGTTGTTCCCCAACATAAAATAAGTATTAATTTAGAAGCCTGTCACTTATGTCAGTGCAGTCTTTGATGATATAATTTATTCATTTCTTGGCTCACAGTTTGAGTCACTTCAGGTATCATTGATGGCCTTTCTGCTAGAACTTCTGCCTTTTGCCATTTGTCATGTTTGCTCTAAGCTTCTGTCTCAGTGGATACCAGCTGAGATGCCCACTTGGCACAGGCATAAAGGTTTTTCTTGACCACAAAGTTTTTAATCTGGTTCATTTACACTGCAGTAATTTCTATTTGACTATAGGACAAGAGAACAGGGTTTCATGCACAGACAAGGTAGCTAGCAGTGCACAATCCTTCCTTTATCCCACCATCAGCATATGGTCCTGGTCTCTTAAGCACAGTGGAAAATCTCAATGACATAAAACTGCTTTTCCTCTAACCTTTACATTGAAAAATACCTGGAAGTCTTCAAATTATGTTTGATTAATCTTTTCATTAAGTCTAATTCTTTCCATTGTGTTGATCAGGAGAACTATCTTCCTTCAAGAAATGGCTCCATAATATTGTTGCTTTTTATGAATATGCAGTAGTGCATGTTCATGGAGTGCTATAAAATTTCTGAATTCTATATATAGATTATAGATAATTGTACTGTTGTTCTGGGCACTCATAGAGATTTAAATGATTAGGATTATGACCTGCATATTTTAAAAAATGTATTTTAGAAAATACACAATGACAGAAACTTTGTCTGATGTGCAGTTGTAGGAAAATCCACCTTTTATCCACTAGTTTTGAAGAGATAGAAAGGTCATATAAGAAAAGCACATTAAAAAGCACAGGTAACACCCAATGACTTAGTCTGCAACTGCAGGTGCTCAGCATTTTGTAGTAATCAGCCCTGTGTGTCCTGATAATTATGACCTTGTGGCTTTCTCATCTCAATTTTTCCACAGCTAATATAATCCAAACTATATTATTCTATTAGAAGACTATATTTTTTTCCTTCAAGTAGCAGCATGTGCCTGTTTACTCACCATGAGGAAAGCAGTGACAGTGTTCTCCCTCGCTTGTTTCGGTGTTAAAGGAGATAATTCATGCTGTAAATAGGGAAGATTGAGCTTGTTGAGTTAAAATGAGCACATTAATTCTTGAATGGAGCCCTGCTGTATGTTTTTATTCCTTCATTTTTCATTTTATGTATCTTGGCTATCTCTATGGTGGCTGGGGAGAGAGGCCATTTCAGAATACAATTTACAGCATCAATCTCAGGTCCCTATTTGAAATAAATGTACAGTTTCTTTTCACTTGCTAGGGGATGCAGCCCTGGAGCTCAGTACTGTGTACATCTCCACTTAAGCACATAAGCTAGTTAGCACATTCAGGGTAGAGGGGAATGATAACACTAAAGAGGAACTGCTATGATTTAAAAAGTGCTTCTACATTATAATAAGTAATGAAGTACCAGTCATGCCTAATGCCAGGTTTGAGCTGATGGGAACTCTCATTGCAAGTAGATATAAATGCAGCTATGTTGTCAAAACTTTGAGCTGTCGCATAGTCTTTTGAGCAAGGAGGACTGTGTTACAACAAAGCACTTTTTACCTCCTTTCCCACCTCCAAGATTAAGTTCTTATTCCTTCAGAGCCAGGCAGCTTGAAGCATTCTGCATTTTTCCAAGTGCATTATGTGGTACATTATACCAAATTAAACTTTCAAAGAGAAATGCTGCTTGAGAAGTCACAATTCAGCCAATTGAAAAACTTGAAAGGCAAAAATGATATTTTTAGCTGTAGAAGCTCTCTAACACAATGTGCAGCACAGTAAAAATGGTGTTCAGTTTTTCACAGGACTGTAAAAACAGGTTTTTTGCAGGTGTCTGGACAGCCAGAGAAGCCATTGGAACTACTTCCCTTCAATTGTAAATATCAATCTCTGCTGATGGAGCTGAAGCTTTGGCATATTTTTGTGTGCCACACAGAAAATGGTATACATATGCTGCTTGTGTGTCGTGTTCACAGAAACATTCAGTATTCTAAATAGAGACTGCTATGTGGGGGAAAATGGCTCAGCCTTCAAGCTCAGAATTTCCCCTTTCCTTCTTTTATTATCCCTTTTCTCCCTTCTTTATTGTTTAAGCTTAACAGGTTGATGGACAAGAGGAAAAAGCAAGACTAACAGTCATGAATGTCTTTGAAAAGCATTATTGCTGTGAACCATGGTAGATGGCAGATACCCCTGAGCAGAGGATAGCTCATATCTGTTTACTCTGCCTGATATTCTCCAGTGAAAGGGAAAACAGAGCTGAGGTCTCTTGTGTTAGTCTATCACTGTGATAGTGATGGCAGCCAACCCATGATAAACTGCTTTTTGCATAATGAAACATCCATGGTGAGAGACTTCATTATATCTCCCGTAGCCTGGCAGCTTTCTGAAATTATTCCGCTGTTCAACTACCACTGGTGTAATCCTGCAGGTGCGAATGTTGGAAGTTACAATGAAACTGTTTCCACTTCATCTCCTACTTGCACTGTATATGCTAATGTAGCCTTAGCCAGAGCAACTGCCTAGCTCTAGATGAAGAGGGAAACCACTGTGCAGGTTCAAAGAGGGACAGCCCTTGGTAGTAATAGCCTTTTGGCAGTGAAACGTATCACAAACTGTGTGATTGTTACCACACAGTCTCTGCTGTAAGGGGAAAGGGACAGTGAGCCCTTTGAAAGTATGCACTCAAAATTGAAATATGTAGAGTTTATTCCATGGAGAGCTAAACCCAAACTTCCTCCTGCTGTCATTTAGATCCAGCAGCTGACCTGCAGTTTTTGTGCTCCTCTTCAGCAGGCGTCCTCGTGACAGGTTGACATGAGATAACTCTTGCCAAGCAACAGCATCATTCAGTGAACTCCTATATTGTCTGTGTTTCTTCCTCATCTTTTATGTGAAATAGTTAAGCAGTCCTTTGGGATTAGGCTGTTCTGTAAAACAAGGAATCGTACATGCTGCTTGGATAAGCCTCTGACTGAGAGAATCATAGAATCATAGAATAGTTAGGGTTGGAAAGGACCTTAAGATCATCTAGTTCCAACCTCCCTGCAGGGACACCCCATACTAAACCATGTCACCCAATGCTTGGTCTGACCTGGCCTTGAACACTGCCAGGGATAGAGCACTCACAACCTCCCTGGCCAACCCATTCCAGCATCTCACCACCCTAACAGGAAAGAATATCTTCCTTATATCCAATCTAAACCTCTCCTGTTTAAGTTTGAACCCGTTACCCCTTGTTCTGTCATTACAGTCCCTATGAAGAGTCCTTCCACAGCATCCCTATATTCCCCCTTCAGATACTGGAAGGCTGCTATGAGGTCTCCACGCAGCTGAAAACCGTCTGCCTGCACTATCCATCCACTCTCTGTCGCTGTGTCTAGAGTTATGAAATCTTTATTTGGAGATACAGCTGGGGCCTGAGTCAAAGAACTTCTGAAACAGGCTTGGATTTTTTCCACAGAAATCTTTAGAGAGGTTCTTGAAAACCCTTTGAAGAATGATGGTATTTGAGTGTGTTTGTGCATAATTTAAACACACATTTTAGCTGCAGATTACAGCCAACATTATACAGTTTATTTGTTTAGTCAACAAGGACCAGATTTTTCAAAGATTGCAGCCATCATGAGCAGTAGTGAGAGCTAAAGGTACACAAATATGGTTTTTCCTGCTTGCTGAGGTGTTAAAGTCACTACAGGCTGTTACCTTGTGAATTGGGAACCTGGTATTGAGGATTAACACCTGAAAATCTGTTTCTCTGCTCACTCTTAAGAGGTGGTCATGATTTATTTTTTTTTTTAATTTTTATTTTTAATTTTCTTTCCCACAGGTCAGTGTCCCAACACTGCAGAAAGCTACTCTGGATTTTGCCTGTTGGTCAAGTCTGTTACCTAGACTTGATTTTACAAACTAGAGTTCTGTGTGTCTACAGCATGCTTCATGTAACTTTCCAGGTGAATGGTCTTTGGGAACAGCTGGATGGGAGAGCTCAGATAAAGAAATCCTAAATGGTTTAATTGTTTTTGTAACTTGTTGGTTTTGGTTTTTAATAAACTTCTGCCTCAAATTTGCCTCCATATAGTGTCTAGCAAAAATGTGTGCTACTGAATGTTTCAAGCTAAGGCTAATAAGCACCTCATAAAAACTTATGCATCGGCTCCTGAACAGAAAATTTCACCTTCAGAGTCCAGGATCAAAAGTGTCATAGAAATCATTACTCTGATGTCTCTATTGAAAATACAGTATCATTAGTACCTTTTTCTAAGTACTATTTCTCTCTAGTGTGCATTACCATTAAAACTTTCGGTACTAAAATCTATATTACTTTCCTTTTGAAATGAGTTTTCATTCAGTGCCTTCCCTGGATGCTTGAACTATGAATGATTGGCTCTGCATGAAGCACTTTGTAACCCTCCTCATGGAGGAAGTCATATAAAAATAAATGCTACCATCAAGTGTATTTTGCAGACTGTAGCTGTGTGTAATTACTCAGACTGGGATTCACCATTCTGCTGACCCTGACTCCCCCAGTGTGCTTTGGACAGGTTTTGTGACAGTTTAAACAAATGTAGTTTCAGGGGATTATGGAGATTGCAGTTGTTATTTCTGTTATACAAGAAAGAAGAGTAGGCAACTAGTATATAATATATCCAATGTTATTAAAGCATGTCCTTCTTTGAAGGGCAACCACTTAAGAGTCTGTCCTTACAAGGTTATTAACTTCTCATTTTCAGATTATGCTCTATGGATCCCTGGAGGTCTATTAGCTGCTTCTGAGAGATCTGAGAAAGGTAATTAAGAAAGGCAGGGATATTGCTAATATGCTGACACAGGGAGATCCAAAGGGAAATGTTTAAGGGTCTGCAAATCAGCAGAGAGGAAAAAAAAAAAATAAAAAAAAGGCTGAAACCCTCTGAACAATAATTTCCAGGTAAAGCACATGGGCAAACCCTGCAGTTTTCAGGTCATTCTATTGGGAAATGTTGAATCTGCCTCAACAGATTTTTAATTCTGTAGTCCAGTCATAGCTTGGAGGAAGCTTAAGGGTAGATGCTGTGAAAGATCAGATTAACCTGCATATTCTTTGTGGAAAATAACACTAAGTAACTGAAAGACTAACCTAGAAACTTATATAGGCTTCTGTGAATAATGAAGACTGCTTTTTTACTAATGTCCTTTATGACTATTACAGAACACACAAGTTTCTCAAAAAGGTCTGTGAAGATCATCTGTAAGGGTGTATAGGGAAAGTAAGTAAGTCATATGCTCACCTGACATTAATCTAGCTAGCTGTAATGAAACTTTTTAGAGAAGATACACACTAGCAGGACTGAAATTGGAGGGCTGCATCAAAAGGAGCGTGACCAGCAGGTCAAAGGAGGTGATCCTGCCCCTCTACTCTGTTCTCGTGAGACCTCACCTGGAGTATTGTGTGCAGCTCTGGTGTCCTCAACGTAAAAAGGACATGGAGCTGTTGGAACAAGTCCAGAGGGGGGGCCATGAGGATGATCAGGGGACTGGAGCATCTGCCATACGAAGACAGGCTGAGAAAGTTGGAGCTGTTCAGCCTGGAGAAGAGCTAGCAGCCTTCCAGTATCTGAAGGGGGCCTATAGGGCTGCTGGGGAGGGACTCTTCATTAGGGACTGTAATGACAGAACAAGGGGCAATGGGTTCAAACTTAAACAGGAGAGGTTTAGATTTGATATAAGGAAGAAATTCTTTACTGTAAGGGTGGTGAGACACTTCAGTGGGTTGCCCAGGGAGGTTGTGAGTGCTCTATCCCTGGCAGTGTCCAAGGCCAGGTTGGACAGAGCCTTGGGTGACATGGTTTAGTGTGAGGTATACCTGCTTCTGGCAGGGGGGTTGGAACTAGATGATCTTAAAATCCTTTCCAACCCTATGATTCTATGACTTAAACAGCGAGTGGAAATTTTCTGTTTGTGTCTTGAAAATATCTGTAAAAGACAGGTCTTACAGAAACTTCAGATGCTCCTGTGTACTGCAGTAGGAAACAGGAAAGTATTATAACATTGTTGACCTTGGTTCTGATTTGTTGTGTTTCCTGGACACAAAACAGTTTTCACTGTAAAGGTGTATAATGCTTACATTGTAATTCCTAGTGATTCCTGAGAATGACCTTGTTATCTCTATAGATGATATATAAGCATCTGCATTCAGTGTGTTATATGTACATTCCCTGTGTAAAGAGGTAAAAACAATATGACTGCAGTTGCTACCCTGTTCAGCACTGTTCATGTTAATGAATAGCAGAAATGGTGTGGACTTCTCCAAATCAGCATCTGTCTGGGCTCCTTTGTGATTTTGGGAAAATCATAGGTGCAAGTACAGTGCGCATAGGAACCATCTCTTTCCACATTCAAAAAAGACTCCCTCCCCCCTACTAAAGTTTTTGTTCAAGTGAGGCTGAGGAGTTTATGGAGTTTGTGTAGCCCCAGAGTGTGTTTTACTGCTGCAGCTGAACACTTCTTCACTTCGTCCTCTTTGTATTTGCTGTTCTGCATAGGGCAAACATACCAAGAAGTTCAGCTGAGGTTGAGTATCTCCTCTGAATTGGAAAATGCCTCCGAATAAATTATCCACTGTGAAAGAATGACACATATTCTATCTAAGAGCCAGAAAAGTGACAAAGTGAAAGATGTTCTTATAATACTTCCTAAGAACCTGGGCTCCCTGGAGGAAAATGAGGCTTCTGGAGGGTGACATAGAGAATCCATTTTAGGAACCTGCCTCTCTTTAGTAACTATGTGAAAGTGAGGTATCAAACTGGGAACACCTAAAGTTAAATGGTGAAAATGCCCACTGGTCAGAACCTTTCATGGTATTGAGAAATACAGGTACAGCATGGCAGTTGTGACTGCAGCCAGGAGTCACAGTGGGACAGAGAGGAATTGAACATATGGATGTTGTTGCATGCAACTGCAAACAGGAGCTAGTGTTTCCCACTGTAGGTTTTCTAGCCAGCAGTTAAAAGAATAGTCATTTACATTCTTCATTTTTTCGTAACTCGTAGATGTTGTTCTCTTCTGAGAACAAGCACACTCCCATATACTCAACACTTTTTTGAATTTGTGAGCAATACGACAGGGCTCTAACATTGCATTTGTTTCCCTCTGTTGTTACAACATACATGTAACTGGATTCATACTTGTTTCAATGCTGAATATGTGTTTGTATTTCTGTTCAGAAAGCAGTAAATGTTGTGAGGAACACAAGCATTTGTGGCCATTGCGTGAAATTTGTAACAGTTCTATACAGGAAACAGGATTAGGTGTTCATAGGGCCATCTTTAGCAGTGCAGAACACAGATTCATAAGATTCTCAACAAGTGCCTGCAAATGAACAGTTAATTTTTGGAGGCAAATCAAAAGCCATTAATACTGAAAACTGTAAACTGAGATGCTGAAAACAAGGTCTTTATTTTGGGTTGATAGAAGCCTGCTTCAAAGAAAACTAGCTATTGCCAAATGTCACAGTAATGAGAGACTTAAGATGTCACTGAAATATGTAGTGCAAGTTCCTTCATGATGAAGTCTCAGATAATATTGGAAACAGCTCAAACTTACATCTTGGGAAAGCCAAACAAATTTCAGATGGAAATGAATGGAAATTAATTCAGGGCATAGACTTAAACCCAGCCTCTAGGGACGCAGTAATTGTGCCTTTTAGAAAAGGGTCTCCTGCTCTTTGCATTTTAGCTGTCTGTAATTACTTTTGTGGTTTGTCGGTTGTTGAGGAGCTTGACAAGCTGGGAATTGGCAGATTCAGTGTTGCCTTTATTTACAGTGCTTCTGCCAAGCGAGCAATGGGAGGTTTTGTGATGACAAAACTAATTCCTCACTGTGGCTAGACAACACATTTTCCTTTTAATATTATGCTACTATTTAAAACTATTTTGGCCAAGATTTAGGTTGGCATGAATTGTCAGAACACTACCAAAATCAGTATAGATAATCCAATATTTCTTTCTTCCATCCATATAATTATTTTGTTTTTTCTCACAAGGAGGTGTGCAAAGCTGATGGATTATGCCTAGGGCATTCTGTAGACCTAGCTGACTTCTGTTGTTCCAGTGAAGGTATTCCTGTGCTGCCAAAGGGACAAGCGATAGGAAGTTGGTCCTGCGGGAGGCATGTAGAATGCCAGATAGCCCCCAGGAGCTTTCAGAGGCTGTTGAATTTGCTTATTTCATAAACACAACAATATTGCTTGCTATCACTTGGTCTTACTCTTTGGCTCTATCAGTTCTGTCAAGCTCTGTCAGTAGCCACCTTTGAACAAGAATGAAGGGCTGGTGCATAATGTAGTTGTGTTGCTAACTTCAAGGATTGCTAAAAAACTTTCACATGGCAGAGTCCAGAGATGTGCTTTGTAAAGTGCTCAGGGATACTTTGATGCTATATGTAATACAAATGCTATCTGCTATTTTACCTTAAGAAATTGGGGCATAGTTTTATTATTATTCTGCAGATCTCAGTGTCCTTGTACAATTAGGTCCTGACCTCATCAGAATAACATTTGAATAGGAAACAAGCAAATATCTAGCATCTTTACACTGAAATTTCCTCAATTCCATTAACCCTGGATATATTAAAAAGTGACATTAATGGTGATTCTCTGGGATCAGCAATCTTAAGCGGCTTTACACTTTCTGCAAAGTGACTTGTAAATTTTGGGGTGAAACCTGCATTGACTGCTGTAACTCTGCCTTTTGTCCTTTCTGCCATGTATCACAGAATCATAGAATCATTTAAGTTGGAAAAGACCTTTAGGATCAAGCCCAAGATGAGTTAGGGAGAGAAAGAACTTGTTGATGGACTTTTCTGTCTTCAGGAATAAGGAATCCTCTCTGGTAATTATGTTAGCGCCGCTGTAAACAAGCTCTAAACCTGTACTCAGCCACACTGCCTCAGGTTTTTTTGAGTATAAAACACTGTTATCCCCATCTCGTCATGCTCACTGTTAATAGGAGAAGTCTGCTCTGTGATTGCTGCAGTGATGGGGAGATAGAGATGCTTACTCCTCTGTCAGTGTACTAACAAAATACTTATCAGTGTTTTAGCATTTATCTGAACCTAAAAAGGATTGTTGCAGACAGAATCAAACCAAGATTTTCAAGAAGCTGCAAGAACATTAGAAAATGCAAATTGCTAAAACCTGAGCACATCTTGTGATTTGAAAGTAAATGCCTCCAACCATCTGTCATAGCCAAAAGAAGGAGGCTCATATCCTCAGATACATCTTGGTTATTTCCCTTAACATATGGATTTTCTCCTGGGTCATCTTTTGGACATGTTGCTCTGAAGTATTAGCAGTCTCTTGTATTTCTGTTTTCTTTTCTTTTGGCCGAAGAGAACCCTCTCAGAGATTTAGATGTCTTTCTACTTTGCACATCTCAGATGGTCCTGTTCAATAGGAATTGTGCCTGCACAGTGACTACAGTATTGCTTAGAATCTCTGACATTTGCTAGTATTGCTGAAAGGAGAAGATTCTTGTTGAAGGAAGCAGAACACAAATGCATAGCAAAAGGCACAATTTTAGTAGAAAGCATATAGCAAAAATTTAATGCTGTAAAGTCAGTCAATTTGTAAGTTGCTATGGTGGACAGATTCTTCAAACTTTACTATTTCACAGAGAAAATTAACAATTGATGATGTTACTTCAGGCTTAAGTCTTCCAAACTGAGTTGATGCCTGTGTGGGATATGTTTGACTTAGATTGTCATGACTGTTGTTAGTTTACAGTAATTTATTTCTTCACTCCAGAAATAAGAGCCAGGTTTAATCTAGATGTGGTGCATATGGAAAACAAAATGCTATGAGAGACAGTGTGAAGTTCCACTAACATGATTTCATGGGATGGAAGAGAGGATGAGGTTAAATTATCAGGTCCTTAAGCAGAGTGTTAACTGGTATGCAGGCTGCTTTTTACCAGAGAAACATTGTTTTGATATTTAAGATGCAATAGGAAATTTGTAATCTTTTCCAATATTATTTTTGCTTATACTCACCGAGATTTTTCTTTATCAGCTTTAACAGGGAACAGCCCAAAAAGTGCTGGAGATAGAGATTTCTGATGGAAAATATTCAGTAAATCTGTTGATTTCTAAGGTATAAAGGTTGCTTAATGCCTTCACTACAGATATGAAAGAAACTTTGAAGTCCAAAAATTAACTTTGTAAAGTAAGAGGAGAGGGTTCTTTTTTTAAAAAAATATTTTTCTTTTTTGAGTATGGGAAACAGGATGCTGCCCATTGTAAAACACTGTGAAGGAAAATAGCAGTCATTAGAAAATTACAAGTTCAGAGTTTTGGCACAGGTAAAATTGTTACTTAATTTTAAAGAAACTGCTCCAATTTTCTTCTCACCAACAAGATTTGCTCCTTTTATTTCTATGAATCATTACATTGAATAAGTTAAAATCAACTTTGTTTGAAGTGAAAACAAAGAACAATCTTAATTTGAGGAGAAAAAACCCCTTTATTTGTAATTCAGCTTTTGCACTCATGTGGCCATTACTTCTGCAAGATTTCTGTCAATTAATCCCTTTAGTTGTAAGATTTTGTTGTAAGTATTTGACATTCAGCTTTTCTCTTTGAAAATAGGGACTATTGTAAATGGTAAATGGAAAGATTTTTGTCTTGCTCTTATTAAGCATACTGCAGAAGAGTAACTAAGGTGACAGATCTATCTGCAGTATTAGTGGAAAAAACAAAGATTGTACTTGCTTGAGAAAATAAATGGGAATAAATCGATAGGATAAACTGCCAGCCTTCTACATCCCTTGCAGTGTTCAAGGCCAGATTGGATGAAGCACTGGGTGACATGGTTTAGTGTGAGGTATCTCTGCTTATGGCAGGGGGGTTGGAACTAGATGATCTTAAGGTCCCTTCCAACCCTAACTATTCTATGATTCTATGATTCAAGCGATCTAGGCCAGAAAGTTTCAGACTAATGGGTAGGACTGGGATGGAAAAAAGACAGAGTCTCAAAATCAGTGCAGACCAAAGGCCTGGATCTTGACACAGAACAGAATTGAGCCATCAGTCTGATGTAGAATAATTACAGAAAACCACCATCATATGGTACAGCCATACCCACCGTTACCAGGGCCCAGAATGTGCTAGCAGGACTCAGCTGGAGAAAACCAGGAGGCAAACTGATCAGTACTGATACACTGAATGTTGATCAGCAAAAATTGAAGAGCGGTACTAAATACGATGGGATCTAGAAATTTATGAGAGTGTATGGTGTGTTAAATACTGTGATCCTAGGTAAAAGCAACTAACTTAATACTGAGGACTTGGCTTTAGCTGTTTTTCACCTGTTCCAGAGGCAGAATGAGATCAGCTGATTCAGATTGTAAAGCAATTAGAGACATGAAGCATCCTAATTAAAAATGGAAGTCTGAGGGTGTAAGTAGTGGATAAGGATGAACTAGCTCATTTCTTGTAAATGAAATTTCTCCTGGCATGGCTGGTGAACAGAAAAAAAGGTCACTATAGATATATATGTATTTAGAGAGAGGCAGCTACACAAACCTAACACACATCATGGTTTTGCATGCATCTGTCATTAGGTTGTTAAAGAAGGCTGTAGGGCTAAACAATGGTAATTTTGAAAGCACTCTGAGTGAATCAGTGAAGAAACAGATTTACCTCACTGTGCTATGAAAAATTAGTATTCCTTGGTTTCTTTTACTTAAAACCCAACTGAATGATAAAAACATTGGCAGGATTTGAAATTCACTTTTAGTGAGTAGATGTTATTTTATTATTTCTATTGTTTTATTATATAAATCAAATGTTTATTGTAATAAAACCATTCTAATGATTTTAAATAGAAACATAGAATTACAGAATGGTTTGGGTTGGATGGGACCTTAAAGCTCATCCAGTTCCAATCGCCCTGCCATGAGCAGGGACACCTTCCATTAGAACAGGTTGCTCAAAGCCCCATCCAACCTGGCCTTGAACACTGCCAGAGATGGGTCAACCACAGCTTCTCTGGGCGATCTGTGCGAGTGCCTCACCTCCCTCACAGTAAAGAACTTTCCATCTAATCTAAATCTCCCCTCTTTCTGTTTATAGCCATTCGCCCTTGTCCTATCACTACAGGCCCTTATATAGATTTCTTCAGCTTTCTTGTAGGCCTCCTTTAGGCACTGGAAGGCTTCTCTAAGGTCTCCCCTGAGCCATTTCTTCTCCAGTCTGAACAAGCCCAACTCTCCTGTCTTCACAGGAGAGGTGCTTCATCCCTCCGAGCATCTTCATGGCCCTCCTCTGGACTCACTCCAACAGGTCCATGTCCTTCGTATGTTGGGGGCCTCAGAGCTGAACTCAGTACTCCAGGTGGGATCTTACAAAACAGAAGTAGAGGAGGAGGACCATGCTGGTCCTACTTCTTTGGACACAGCCCAGGATGTGTTTGGCATCTGGGCTGAAAGTGTACACTGCTGCAGCATGTTCAGCTTCTTATCAACCAACACTCCCAAGTACTTCTCTCAATCCAGTCTCTCCTCAGTCTGGATCTGTGCCTGGGATTGTCCTGACAGATGAAGGACCTTGCCCTTGACCTTACTGAACTTCATGAGGCTTGCCTGGGCCCACCTCTCAAGCCTGTCCCTGTCAAGGTCCCTCTGGATGGCATCCCTTCCCTCCAGCATGTCAACTGCTCCACACAGCTTGGTGTTACTGGCAAACTTGCTAAGGGTGCACTCAATCCCACCCTTTATGTCAGCGACAAAGATGTTACACAGTGCCAGTTCCAGTATTGACCCCTGAGAAACACCACTTTCCACTTGGACATCAAGCCACTGACTTCAACTCCCTGAGTGCAACCATCCAGTCAATTCTTTATCCACTGAGAGTCCATCTGTCAAATCCATGCATCTCCAGTTTAGAGACAAGGATGTCATGTGAGACAGTGTCAAATACTTTGCACAAGTCTAGGTAGATGGTGTCAGTTGATCTTTCCTTATCTAGTTACATTGTAAACCTGTTGGAGAAGGCCACCAACTCTTTCAGGCACAATTTGCCAGTACTGAAGCTGGCTGTCACGAATCACCACCTTGTTGTCCAAGTGCCCTAGTGTAGATTCCAGGAGGATCTACTCCATGATCTTGCTGGGCAGAGAGATGAGACTGACTGTCCTGCAGTTCCCTGGGTTTTCTTTTTTTCCCCTTTTTACACATGGAGGCTATGTTTTCCTTTTTTTCAGTCAGTCACAACTTCACTGGACTGCCATGATTTTCTCAAATGTGATGGAGAGTAGCATAGCTTCTTCATCTGCCAGTTCCCTCAGGACTCACGGTTGCAACTCATTAGGTCCCAGAAAAAAAATTCCATGTTGCAGCTACCATTAGACTGGCTTAAATTTCTCTGCAAAACAAGTGTTTAAGAACAAATTTAATTTGATTGGTATTTAAATAACCCACAAGTTCATCTGTGAATCAGGAATCCTACACTGTAGGGTAGATTACAAATGTGAATATTTGACTACATTTTCTCAGTGAAATAAAGCTTTGCTCATGCAGCTATTAAGTATTATTAGGTTGTAATCACACACAGAGTGGTCTTTGTTACGGGGCACTGTTAATTACAAATGCCATGCAATTTGCAAGCCGTCTATTCTGACTGTAATTATGATGTCACTTGCACACCTGTGTCTGAGAGTATTTTCCTCTTTAACTAGGGCTCATTCTTTTGACTCAGCAAGGAGTTTCTCTTGGTGGTGGAAATAGCTCATTTGTTGTCTCCGTGGGCATAAAATAAGACAGAAGGGAGTGAAAACTCGGAAAACAGCCAGCAACTGAAGGAGACAGTAAGCCCTAAGTGACTGTGTGGGCCTAAACAACACAGGGAGCATGTTTTGAATGTAATATGATTTTAAAGTAGGCTTAAAAGAGGCATGTTTGCTGGTGTGCTTTTTGCTCAGTGCAGTACATATTAATTAGAGCTTTAGCACAGGTTCTCAGCAAGCACCATTTTTCCTCAGAGATAAAAAAGGAGAGGGAGAATTCTGATGCTGGCAATAAAGTATTATGAATAAGAATCAGCAACAATGGATTTAGTTTAAGCTGGACTGGGAGTTGTTGCAGCTTTATGTTTTTATAAAGGAAACCTCTGTGTCAGCTTCTAGTAGTGACAAAGATGCAGAGAATTGGCATGTGAGGATAATGTGATAATATAGAGACAACAGGGAGCGTGTGTACACAAAAATGCACCTCAGTCAATCAGAAGGCCATGCTGCGATTTCAGTAAAATGCTGTGGCAGAAAATCAATAGCTTTGAGAAGGGCCCACAGTAAGGCAACTACATTATCTGCACTTTCTTCATTCTGCTTCTCCTTTCCCACGTTTCCTTCCCTTCATAAAGACACAGAGCTGCATGATCTCATATTTGAGTTTTGTTAACTCTGTGCCTCTGAGTAGCTCGAGCAGTGAGGCAATTCAGGCAAAACAAAGTATCTCTGAACCAGACCACAGGGATGGAGAATGGGGATGAGTCACATGGGGTACTGGGCTTATTGACAGGCTTCGATTACTTTTTGTAGGCAGTCTGTGTAGACTGCAGTTTCCTACATGGTGCTTCCATGACAACTGTGTTCTGATCTTTAGAAAAACTCAGTTTCCTAGTGCAGCCTTCACTCAGCTGTGTATTTTCTGATGTGTGGATCAACAGTAAGTCCCTCTTCCAGGCTTCTACATAGGACAGGATGTTCTGGCAGGGTGATCTAGCCATGTAGTCCTAGATTATACGAGTTTACATTCGGTGCCTCTTTGCAGACCTTCAAAGATTTAAAGTGAGGTTTTCCAGAATGTATTTTTTTATACTTCAATTTATTTTTGTCTAAAAATATAGAATAGGAATTGTTAATGAAGGTTATAGCAAAGGGTGGACTGCTGAGCATAAACTGACATAGTTTGTAATCAGGTAGTTGTATTTCAATTTCTGACACTACTGCTATATTTTATACCCAGACATGCAGGGATGATGTTGATATGCATGGTTATATATTTTACTATTTCCTGACTTTTGAATGATTAATTATTTTGTGCTATATACATGTCAGCTTACAGACCCTGAAACATGGCAGGAGGCTAAAGACTGTGTTTTGTATCCTTTAATTCCTAGATTCTGCCTTTTGATGATGACATGGTTTCAACGAGGGCCCTGTGAAGCTGCATTACATTACAGAAAACACTTTCATTGCTCACTGGACATTGAAATGGGAAAAGGGGTGGACTGCAGACAAGTTAAACTCCTCCTTTCCCATTAATCCATACTTTGTCTCCATATGCAGGTTTGGTTATGTATATGGCTTTGGTTCTATGAAAAAAAAACTTTGGCTCATTGAATAGTAATACATTTTTAGGTCAGGCATATCTTTAGGCAAAAAAGTCTACCAATAACATTTAAATGTGAAGACTTTTCTTAAATAGATGAAAGACAGACTGTGATGTAAGGCAATTCTGCAGGACAGGAGAGGGTGAGTTAAAGAGGAGACTCTCTTACCTGGCTGGTGAAAAGGGTAGTATTTGGATTCTTCCTTTTTTATTTTTTTATTTTTTTTCATTAAAGATGATATTATTTGCAGGTGTTATTATAAAGACAGGAACTCTCGTGGGCTTCATTGTTCTTAAATATACCACTGTAGTATAGACCCAGTCAGTAACTCAGCACCATGCAGTCACTTGCTCACCTCTCTTTTTCACCCTTCACACAGGGCAGGAAATTTTGGGGAGGAGAAGCAAAAGAATGCAAAGCTCGTGGGTTGAGATAAGAATAGTTTAATAAATAGAATAAAGTAAAATATAGTGATAATAATATGCTTGGGTGTATAAGCATTTTGGAATTGGGAGACCTTTTCCATGTTGGCATAGAGAAGTAATGTCAACAATCCAGTGATATTAAATAGTAATCCACTTGGCTTCTTTTTCTAATGGATAGCACTGAGAAATATATGATTTTCTAACATAAAATTAGACTTACAAAGCAGGTAGAAGAAAGCAGTTTGGTTTGGTTTGTTTTTTTTTTTTGTTTTTTTTTTTTTTTTTTTTTTTTTTTTTTTTTTTTTTTTTTTTCTTT